>MU192899.1:0-13759 GCA_016904865.1 Pissodes strobi | reverse complement strand
CTTGAAATTTAATCTTAACTCTACCTACGTAACTTTACTCTAATTGTAACTTCAACTCTGATGGGATCCTAAATTTGAACTGGTTCGAGTACTAAATTTCAATTCATATGGGCAAATGAGGAGACTATAGGAGAGGATCAGGAGATTCACGGACGCGTTCCATTCCAATCGTAGCCTGGTGGGTAGCAATGTAATTGTTGGTTGGAAAGTGGAAATTACATGGTCGGGATGACTCCGTGGTTATGAAACCAATTTGCTGAAGAAGCGTTTTGGAGCCCTGAGCATTCTCGTCTGGAATAAGATAAGTGATCCTTTTTTACCTTTTAGAAATGTTTGCACAATTCCTCATTATTTCATCTTTTTAAAACTGAAAAACCAACATTTCAAAATTTAATTCTAAGTATCTTTACCGTATCTTTATCTTACCTTTATCTTACCTTTGCTTTATCTTGTATATTTACCTTATTGTACAGTTATCTTACCGTAATCTCAACACGAGATTATATATCTTTAACTTTAGACTTTGTATCTTGAATTTTGATCTTATCAATCAAATTTTGTACATTTATCTCATTGTAAATTAATCTACTGTGTCTCAAAACGAGATTATCTATTTTTAACTTTAAGCCTCTTACTTGGATTTTGATCTGATCAATCAAAATAATTATCTTTAGTGAGTACCTACTATGTATTATAGAGATTGAATACTCATGTACATACTCAATATTAATCTCGGAAATTTCCATTTGTAAATTTTTGTAAACTATTGTTTCTTACTTATCTTAACTCTAGTTACTACAGAACTAGTGATATTATTTGGCTACATTTAATTTTCAAGGGTAAGCCCTAAATTTAATATAAATTAAATTTCTCTTAAATTATCTCCTAATTAGACATATTTTCTAAATAAAATATGTGATTGAAGTTCTTCTTAAGTACAGCTTAGTTTATCTTACCTAGGTGTACAGATTGTTAATTGGTAAAACATTTTGATTATAATTACTCGAGATTACTATGGAATTATGTATTGAAATATTTTGACTTATTAATGAGCTGATTGTAACTTATGGGCTATTCGCTTATCAGAATCATTAATTTTAATTAGGGTCTTAAAGAGAATTTCATATACTACGATCTCATTATATTGTAATCTATAATCAATATTGTTAAGTATTGCTTATTCTATCTTACCTATACCAAGCGTAATTGGTGGTTGGAATTAGGATGTAATTTTGAAAAGATACTCAGTAGAGTCAAAGATTATTATTAAAATTTTTGAGGGAAAGCATATCTTTTATTTCTTGCGTTTACTTTCCTTTCATTAGTGTCTTATTATGGATCATGTAATCTGACAATTTATCTTATCTTTTCTTATCTTTCGGTCTACTCTAGATCTGGCGCCCACATTTAATTGAATTTTCAGAATTCGAACTCACACCCCTAGTGCCACCGCAATAAGACATCTGAGCAGCGACAGGGTAACTCAAGGAACGTTTAACTCTCACTTTTACTTATACAAATAATTTCAATTAAAATCGAAATAAAATTTCAGAAATAAAAGGTGAAAAGGGTAAAATGTTATAGTATATTCGTATTATAATTGTATTTGCGGTAATTGTTTGGAGGATTGAAATTTGTATTATTCGGAGTACGAATAATACAAAAGGGAACAATGGCGGACATGCTGTCTATGTACTGCAACACTCAGCAGACGGATTGGTGCTCTTATATTCCATTCATCACGTTTGCTTATAACACAGCTATACAAAACAACGCAATTTAGCCCATTTATGTTAGTTTTTGCAAGGGAGCCAACGCTACCCTCTGAAGCGGTTCTGATGGACGCAGCTAAAGAAACACACATTCTACAGATAAGAGAAAAAGTGCTGCGAATGAGAGCATTAGCACTAGAAAATATAGACAAACGCCAAAATAGTGATAAAAAACGATTTGATGATAAACATAGGGAGCTACAATTCGAAATAGGAGATAAAATAGAAATATTTATACCAGTGAGGAAAGTAGGTCGCAGCGAAAAATTGCTTCTAAGGCTATGCTCTCCAATTTTTTACGCCATGCGCTACGTCTAGCATGCCGCGACGTTGCCTACGGCGTGAATACGCTACTTGTAACTTCACGTGGTCACTTGAAAAGTTGAAGCGCTTACGGAGAGTCGGCTTTTTAGTAACTACAAGAATGGATACAAAAATTTTAGCCCTTCTTGTGCTAGAAGAAGAAGAGGATGACGATTACCTTATGCAAATGTCACTGGCGAAAGATAGGCGAAGGAAGCACGAGTTATTTGTAACAAGAAGTACAGAAGGTTGCTTTAATATGTTGCTGAAGCACTTAACCCATAACGATATTAAGTTTGTTGAATATTTCCGTTTATCCAAGGAACAATTTATGAAGGTGCTAGATCTTGTTGAAAATTATATATCAAGACAACCATCTAAGAGATGTTAGAAACCGATTTCAGCTGCAGAAAAATTAGGCATAACTTTAAGGTAAGACATTTATTATAACCACATATAATTAGAATCGTCCGATGATGGAACTGGAGTTGCTCCATAATAATAATTGTTTTCAGTCGAAAAGCAAGTCGAATTATCTGAAGACAATGGATTTGCAACACACTGTCGTGGTGGTACTGTCATAACAATTGACTGGTTTGTCGCTACTGAAGGTGTAACTTCTGGTTCTTGAAGTAATTTAATTTGGGTTTCAGTTACCATCTGACACACTTTGAGTCTAACCACTGCCTGTGCATGTGGTGGAAAAGTATCAACAACATCGGCCATTGAATCAATCTTTTTTTATTGGTGTTTGAACCGGCGCAGCAGGAGTTTTTTCCAGAAGCTTTTCATAAACAAGAGATCGTTTAGCTTCCCTTTTGTTAAGTATGTCCAACGCTGAATTTGCTTTAATCTTGTTTCGCTTTGGTGCTTGTATTAATTCCTCATGTGCATCTGGTATTTGTGTTGGCCTTTGAGTGACCCTTGTTGTGACCTCGTCTGCGTGGTCATCGTCGAGTAATTGGTGCTCCTGTATGTCATCTTGTGTGTCGTCATGTATGACATTCTGTTCACTATTCTCCTCTGCCATAGGTGATGGTATCTGCGGACTTTCGGCTTCGACACTTGTTATGGTCTCACTACAAAGATCAAAAAATATATGTAAATTTTTAGTAAAATTTTGCATCACCTTGAATTTTTGAAATCAAATCTAAGCCAGTACAAAATTGTTTTTTAAAAAATATTGTTTCAGTTCAAAACAAGGTTATGCAAAACTTTTGAATCTATGTGTACTATGCGCATTTTATCAACCTACAATGAACTAATAACCATATGTTAAAATATATTACCGTCTATCAAATAGGCTATCTGATAAAAATGACATTAACATTCCATATTCCCAAATTGTATTTATTCGTGCTGAGCCAGTTCCCAAGTCTTTTTTCTTTTTATTATATCGGTCCCGAAGGCTTCTTATCGCTTTTTGCATTCTGAAACTAAAAGCATATTTTCTTTTTTAGGTATTTAGCTACTGGAGAAAGTATGCGGTCACTGGCTTTTCAGTTTAGAATATCACATAACCATCTATCCGTTATTATAAAACATACATTAAAAAACTTGTGCAAGCACCTGAAACCTATATATCTGCGAAATATAACGGAAGATATTTTAAGAACTGCTGCCAACAAGTTTAAGTCAAAATGGAATTTTCCTTGTTGTGGTGCGATTGATGGCAAGCACTGCCGTATAAAGTGTCCCCCCAACTCAGGTGTAATTTTTTATGTGTGGTCATTTGCTCTTATGGAAAAGAAGGCGATAGCGGAATATTTTCTAAATCATTCATCGAAAGACAGATCGAAAATAACAGATTCCCCCTGACTCTCAGTTGCCAGGAACAAACATATTTGTACCTCAGTCTTTAGTTGGAGATGGTGGATTTAAATTGTTGTCTCGTTTAATGATACCATACCCTTTTTCCCAAAGCCAAGAAGATATTGAAAAAAGACAATTCAACTATCAGCTCAGCAGAGCTCGTAGAACCGTTGAAAGTGCCTTTGGAATTCTTGCAAACATATTCAGAGTTTTTCACACTCCTATACATATGGAACCAGATACTATAGACACTCTTATTATGGCATCTTGTTGTCTTCATAAGCATTATAAGATCCTTTACATAAATAGTGCACTATATAAAAATCGGCCTTTCCTATTGGTCGATCAGCATGGCCCTCCGCTCGCTTCGCTCGCTACGGGGCCTCAAGAAAAGGAAACTAACCAGGTGCTAACCCAAACTAACCCAAGACATACCCAAAAATCAAGAAAAAAAACTGTTTAGAAACATAATCTTAAAAAAATAATAAAAAATAGCAACGGGGTTCGAACCTAGGCCGTCCAGGTGAGACCCAGCTGTATAAACCTCTACACCACGAGAGCTCTTGATAGAAATCGATTGCATCACGCAGACATATCGTAATACGAGATGGATCGACCAATATGAGAGGTCGATTTTTACATAGTGCACTATTTGTGTAAAGGATCTTTAAATGCTCTTCATAACATGCTCATAACAGACAAAATTATTCATTTTGATAACAATATCAACAAGAACAAAATGCCAGCTCAAAATATTATACATTTAAGACGAGCATGTGGGGCCGAGGTTGTTTCAGCAGTGAATATTAGGAACGAAATAAAACAATACACTTGTTCACCAACTACGAAGTTAGAAAGATAGGAAGTAAAAAGAAAGCAAAAGACACGGTACACGTATGTAGGATGTTACCGTATAATGATCCCTAGACTGAGGATTCACCAATTATTGATGAGGAAGCCGAAAAAGAGGACAATAATCAAGAGGACACAGAGGACGATAGTACCGAGGATACGGAAGATACGGATATACAGTTAATTCTACAAGAAGCAGGAAAAGAAAAACGTGAGAAAGATAAGGGGCAACAAAACAGTAATAAAATTGAGAATAATGAAAGTATAAACAAAAAAGAGGGCGAGAACTTCGAAAGAAGACTATTCGCAATTCTGGGGAAAAACACTAATAAAATTGAGAGTAATGAAATTATAGACGAGAAAGAAGACGAGGACTTCGAAGGAAGAAGGAAAAAATAATGACAGTGCAGAAAGTATCTACAAACCCAGGTGTCAATGATAAATACCTTAGATATTAGGGAAAATCATAATAAGACGCTTAGGAGTGAGAAAAAGTAGCATAGAGCATATAGAAAAATATAAGATACATTTAAAATGGAATGTACTTAAAGTAGAAAATAGAGTACATAGATATTAGAATGGAAAATAGAGTACATAGATATTGTATATACTTAGAGTAGAAAATAAAGCACATAGAAAAATATTAGAGGCACTTAGAGAAGCGAACAGAGATATATTAGAAAAATGGAACGTGAATTTGGAACACAAGTGTTATTGACAACTATCTAAGATACTAGAGAAACTCATAATAAAAACATGTAGGCGTTCAAATATAGGATATAGAAAGTTAACATAGAGAAAATGAAACTAGTTCATATAAGTGAATAATAAAGTATCGTTTAAGTCATAGAAAATCATGTTAGCGTTTCAAGTGAGGAGAAACTAGGAAAAATAGGTAAAAAGAAGTTTAAAGGGAAACTAGGTAGAACACGAGCTCTTCTTAAATGATGAGATCTTCTTAAATGATTTATTAAGTTTGTGGTATTGCCGGATGTTTTAAATTCTTTGTGGCACAATTTACAGTTCACTCCTTTGTCAGATTTTACAAACCATTTCCAAACAGAACTTTTTTGTGATTTAGGCATAGTATATAGATTGATGTCCTACTTAAAAGAGAGAAATATTTCCAAGAAATCGGTCAACAGATATTTACACTATTTTAAAAATATATTTAACACCTTGTATGTTTTTGCATATCTTGATGCAATTAATTGAGCATATTTTTGTCTTTTTTTATTGCATTTTTTCCGTGCCTTATAAATAACAATACTTAAGAATTTGCGATGCAATAATATTAATGATTAGGTACAACGTATTACGCCACATAGGTACAATTCTATTAAAAATATAATTAAAAGTACTTAAAACAAACTTACCGATATTAAAATACTTCTGCACTGCAGCTTACCAAACGAGCAATAACTGGACTAACTGGACTATTGTTTCAAATGTCTTCCTTACATCAATCAGTGCAAACAGCAATCATAAATAGAGAAATAACAGTCTTTATCAATTTAACGACGTAGAAAAATTCAAAAAATATGTCAAAATAGGCACACTGACACACCCTCAACTGAATATTGAATCGCAATGATAAAAGAAAAAATTATGCAATGGCTAGGTTATTAAATAAATACGTCATACGCACGCGGCACGATAACCGATACAGTATTACAGTTAGCTTAGCAATTTAGAATTCTCCCGAACGCGCGGCGTGAATCGATTCAAAAGATCGATTTTTTAACTTAAAGAAATCGATCTTCCAAAAGATCAATTCTAGATCGGCAACCCTACTCCAAACCGCCAATGTTTTGTTCCAAGTATTGAGATGCTAGAAGGTAAATAGATATTGTTTCCAGAAATGCTAAATTCAACCGTCCTAACTGTTGACTTAAGACGATTTATTCTTGTAAATCATTGATAGGAAGTTCTGCGCTTGGAAGTAAATCAAGTGTGGTAGCCATGAATGCTAAATTAAACCTTCCTAACTTTTGACCTGTAGTAATTCATAGATAGGTCGTTTTGGATTTGAGAGCTAGTAATTTCTGAACATAGAAAACGTTTAAGTATTTCTGGTAGAGATACAGTGAAGTTAGGACGTTCTAAGTTGGGAAAATAGATAAATACGGCAAAGTGTTACTGGTATATGCAGATAAGCCGAAAATTGAAAAAATGTAGCTAGGTCGTTTTAATTAAGGAGGGCAGTTTAGGCGTCATCAGCACTCAATTGTTCAACTCAGATAAGCCAAAAATTTAAAAAAATGTAGTTAGGACGCTTTAACTAAGGAGGGCAGTTTGGGCGTCATCAGTCTTGTTGGCAGTTCTTGTAATTAATTTTAAAAATTGATGGCTAAGAATTGTAACGTTCATACCAGGGTCAAATTTGACTCCTTATTTTTTTTGACAGACATGTTTTTACACCTTACCTGTCAACGCATAATTGGCATAAAACCTTCCTATTTGCGTGAATTTTGAAAATATATAGTCTGCGTTTGTCACATTTTAGGCTCTCGTTTTTTTGATTATTGGAATAGGGGCAAATTTGACACCGTGTAAGGGTAAATATGTAATGTACGGTATATTTCCTATGCTCGGCATCTCACTATCGATCAATAACGGGTTCGATGTTATACAAACATACCCTCTGCGCAATAATTGCCACACAACAGTCTTAGATTGCACTTTAATTTCGTCCAAATTAATTGGTGCGTGCATAAAACTGTCAAGTTCCATCTGCGTCAGAGAATAGCCTGGTTGTGTATCGATAATAACACCATCCAACTCCTCTTCTTCATGACTTGAAGAAAAATGACCAATACATACCACACCACGGGTTTTACCTCGTTGTGGCGGGGTAGATAAAAGACATGTATCGATAATAACACCATCCAACTCCTCTTCTTCATGACTTGAAGAAAAATGACCAATACATACCACACCACGGGTTTTACCTCGTTGTGGCGGGGTAGATAAAAGACATCCAACTCCACGTCTCCTCGGAAACCTGATACTCTTTTGAATCATTGACACGTGATTTATTCTTCTTCTCTAACCATTCTTCAGTTCAGATCCAGCGCGTACAAATGGATTATCAGGTAACTTCGGTTCTTGGCTTTCATCTCCGTTGATTGCTTCGTTTACAAGCCTTTTATTTATTAGCTGTCTACCTATCTCAAGGTTAATCGCTTCACTAGTACATAACGCCTGCTTCTTCTTTCCTCTCTTAGACGTCATCACAGCAAACTCCTGCAGCACCAGAGAATGACCAGTTTTATTTTCAGTTAACCTTGGTCTTTTAACCTCAGGTTCCTGAACTACCTGGATATTCTCCTGTTCACTGTTTTTGGCACCACTACACGTGCTCTAGCCAGGGTACTTATCGCGCAACCAGCTGAGATAGTCCCAAGTCTCTATTCAATAGGCAACTAACACTAACACTTTAGTCAGTAAGTATTCTGTCTACTTCGCTAGTTTGAAAGTTTTCTAGGATAAGAATCCTCTCTATGGCAGGTAAGAATCAGTTCAAAGTTGCCATATCCTTAAAATATAGGATTGGCTCCTTAATTTTTACCTGTTTGAGGAATTCTGTTCTATGGCCGAAGACTTCTACAGCTACAGCATCCTGCTCCGCGAAGTCCATCTTAACATCTTTCTGCTTGTGATCATCACGTAATCCAGCCATGTAAGTATCCTTATCAATGGCGACTACAGATGCCACAGAGTTTGGGGGAAAAATCTTATTTCGTGAATGGAATCGAATAGCTAATGGTTCACCCGGCGTACGCCTTGGTAAATATGATATAACTTTCTTTCCTTCATCATGTTGAAACTCTTCCATCAATTTTTGTTTTAGTTCGTTTGACATTGCTTATTTTTATTTGGGGCGACTACCAGTCTTTAACACATTAAAAATCCCTCTTTACCTTGCTCCCCTTGATCTGGTATAGGTTCTGGTTCTCGAAGTCCAGTAATTGTGAAAATAATACTCCGAAGCTCTCTTAGGAAACATTTTTCATGCGCTCTGCGTTGTAGATGTGTCCAATAAGTTCTTGGCCTAGGGTCGTCAAGAAAGCCCTTCTTCCTAGCGCATTGTTGTGCAGTACACCATTAAAAATTACGTTAGCGTTTACCCCAGCAATATCCAAAATCCGAAACCATATCACTTCAGGCCACCTCCTGGTTCGTCTTCCGGTTTTATAGCATGCGCACTTTTTGTCTAGTGAATCTACCTGCTTTTGGTTTCATTATAGAAGTTTATAATGTCTGGCTTCTCATTGATTATTGTGTTTGTATGATGCATAGACGATACTAACAAAACTGCTCGATTTTTTTTTTGGATACAAAAGAATGTCTCATTATTAGTAAATCTGAATAAAGAAGAATTAGAAGGTCTGTCTTTACCAGGTTGAAATTGAGGAGGCACTTCTTTTTTGTTTTTTTAATGGTTTCGACGTATGTAAATCTAAGGAAGAGAACCAGTTGTCTGCAGTAATATCCCTATTACTTCCCGATATTGGAGGGATAAGAGTCAACACGTCCAATGAAGGAATTGATAGTTTTCTTGGATTAATTTTATGAGTATCCTTGCCAGTGTATATGAAGGCATTATGGAGATAATGTGTTCAAGCGTTCACCAAACACTGAATTTTGAGTCCGTACTTGTCCGGCTTATTTTTCAGGTACATTCTAAATTTGCGCCTGCGCTTAAAAGCTATAAGCATTTCATCTATAGTCAGATATTCGCCGCAGCTCTAGTTGGATTGACAATTAGTAATGAAGATATAAAAAAAAATTGGATATGGCAGCAAGTTTGGATTTTCATTATTTGGTTTGGAAGTCCCTGCTAAATATAATAACCCCAAAAATGCTTTTATTTCTATTATATTCACATGGTTTGTATACTGACAAGAAATGTTATGCTTGTTATACTTAGCGGTCATAGTAGTGATCATTTCGTTAGTTTTTTCGATGATTTCTTGCAATATGTCATCACTAATAACCATAATGGTCTGTGCCTCGCCAATAACGCCTGGTAAGTGACTTATTATATTATGCTTTCGAGTCCTAGAAGTGACGGGTGGAAATTTTGCCCATTTGTATCTATTTTTGCCGTAGACATATCTCGCAGGATTTTCCTCAGCATCAGAACTATCGCTGCTACTTACGTTATCTTTTGATATATTATTGTCTACGCCTCTTTCGCTTTCTTCGTCGTCTTCTTACACAGATTCTGTTTTATGGTTGCTATGTTCACTATCTTGTTCTGAAAACTCACTATCACTATCCAATCCATAATATTTTGCACTTCTTTTTCAAGTTCACTTTGTGTCAATATCGTACTATTCTTACTACAACCCACCATTTTCTATTAGTCGCACAAATTCAATTTTATCACACATACCATGAGCTGTCAAATTTGGCCCTACACGCACGTAACTCTACGACGGACGATCCAAATTAATCTAACGGCATTTTCGTGGATCTAATATCGTTGACTGCTCAAAGGTTAGATAACAGCGCATTTCACTAGTGAAAATGTATTGGGTCAAATTTGACCCCGCTATGTTATTTAAGGGTTAAAAAAGATTCTTTGATCGCTGTACTTCAAAACTCGAATATCTGTCACATAGTAACTTCCTTGAGGTTTGCTGGATCTAATAGAACTGCACTTTAATAATTGCTTGTCACCAAAGTTTTTGAAAAATTAAAGGTCGGTGCTTTTTGCGTGGTATGAATTCTTGTGTCTGGATTCCTTTGTAACTCTTAGGTAATCACTTGGAAGATAAGTTTCCCGATTTTTTTGAACTGTTTCAATCACACTCCATCTGAGTGTGACCCTTTTCCAGGAATGTTTGCATAATAGTAACGTAGTCTTTTTCAGACAAATACAGCAATGAATTTATCATAATGCTCTTCCGATTCTGCGCTGTACATACGTCAGAGAAAATCACAATAGGGAGTTTATTGGCGGTGTCTTTAAGAAAATGTTCTTCCAAGTAGTCAACCATAAAACTTGCGTAGGTATTGGCTTGTCTATCCGCATTAGTTTCGTCGAACCAAAAACAGATCACATGAGCATTTGCTGGATTACACACCGTAAAATTATGGCACCATAATTTCGTTTTATAGTACAGAGCACTTGCAGGTAAAAATAGGCTTAATTTCACTGCTTGAACGTCCATAGTGACTGCGTGGATTTTTCCTTCTACTGCCATTACCTTGTCCTCTTCTTTTTGTAATAATAACACTCTGTATTCCATGCAAATTTTTTTATTCCAAAAGGACTTTAAAAGTGAAAATTTGACAAATTGTTCGTCACATTTTAAGAAAATGGTTCACTTAATTTAATTTAAAAAACGAAAACGAGGTAGAACCACGTTCTTGGATGAGACGACAAATGTAGAATTTAAAATAGGTTTCATTTCTTCTATTTTATTAGTTAGATAAGTAACAGACAAAGGAGTTCTACTATTTTCTTCACACATACTGACATACACCCTGTACAATTCTATACAGATTGAAATGTCTGCTCCAAATAGGGTCCTTATGGCAATAGTGAGAAGGCAGTTTATTAAGACTTTTCAATAAAATAGTTCAAAAACATTTTCCCTTCCACAAATAAATCCTGCGGCTGTTCTCTTCTATCAACTCTGTTTTCAAGCGTCTCATTCATTCCATTTTTTCCTTTCCATGCCCCAGGCCCATGTTCTAGCAGGTCATTCCCCTATGTTTAATGTGTTCAAGTATATAGTTTTACATACCGGTATTTTTCTATTTCCAACATTTAAGCTATATTTCAGAGTAACCACGTCGCGAACAATGATCTAAGTTTGTTGGTCTTGCTTTATCAATCACTGTAAGGGAGGCCGCACATCAAAGAAACATGAAACCTGAAACTTGAAGTCTGAAACAATAATTTGCGAAAAACGAAACCGTTTCATTTTTACACACTAATCAAAGAAACAAAAATAAAATTTGTATAGTCAACAATGGAAGGTGATGATGACGAGGTCGTTGCTGTCGTGGCAACTCTTTTATTACTGTACAAAAAAAAAAACAAAAAAAAGAAAACGACGTTACTGGGTGCATCCATATAATGATATAAATCTTAAACATAGTACATATTTGGTTGCAAAGGAACTAAACAATCATCCTGCCAAATTTCAATCATTTTATAGAATGAGTATACAAACATTTACAACATTATGTTCTGTTGTGGGTTCTAGTTTAAAGAAAAAAGATACCAACTTTAGAATGTGCTTCAGTGTTGAAGAAAAAGTACTGATAACACTAAGGTAAGTTATAATTAATTTTTATTCTTGAACACTGTCAGTATCAATATTAATAGCATCAGAGACAAGAGAAGCATACGATGAATGACTGTCTGTCTGATATATATTTCTTGCTTGATTGTTAGCTTCAATAAATTGAGGTGATGCGGATGATACTGAAGAATAGTTGGATATAGCTGGAGAAAAAACTGGATTGGGTACACATTGTTCATTTATAATTTCATCGTAAAGACCCAAAATTCTTTGTTTCTACCTCCTATTTTGAGCATCATTCAACTTTTTCATATCGGGCAACAAACTCTTTAAGAAAAGGAGATCGCTGTCTTCCTCATCAGTTGACTCATTTATTTTTCTTTTGTATTTAGCACTCAAATCACTTAAACATTGCACTGCAGCATTTTCCCAACCTCCAGTACTTGGCTGTTTTGTCCTGTTCTTTTTTGTTGGTGGTACTTGAAAAATTCTTCCAATATCGTCATCCGTAGATTTAGAAGGAAGTTGCGTCTCTACTTCATTTGTGGCTGAACTTTGAGCTCTTTCTTGAATTGTCGATGTTGTGTTCATACCTTCTTCTTGTTCCCCTTGGGTGTTTTGCGTATCACCTGAATTGTGCATACCATCGTCGTCGTTTGTGGCTGTTTCACTATCATTAACTTGCGAGTAAGTTTCAGTTTCCAATCTTCCGTCATCGGATTCAGCATTTCCCGTTTGACATCGTGATCTGGTAAATGGACTCAAAAATTTCATTGCATCTTCTAAATAATGTGGCTTCTTTTTTTACCAGAAGATCCGGATGCCTTCTTTTTTTCTCGTAAGCTTCTCAGAAAAGTCACTCTCAGCAATCTCCATCTTTTTTTACATTCAGCAACTGAAACAATAATTATTATGAGAATAATGCAAATTATACTCTTATTGTACAGGTTGTTTTCTTATATTTAGTGCATCTTCTAGAGTTTCTGTCGTTTGAGAAGAAAATGCAGTTTTGTTTTTAAGGTTTTTTCTATCTTCAAAAATAAAGCTTTTTATAGGGGCGGAACTGAATATGAGGAAACGCGGTATAGATTTATCTATAAATCATTAAATATACACAAATTGTAGTATCCACAACGGTATGTAGTTATACACAAATGGCTTTTTTATGTATCTTGTCACTGGTGCTGCTTTTCGAGTTCTGTCATTTCACTTCATGAGAGGAGAGACGACGGTGGGAAAAGTGGAAGTGTCTTAAAAACAGTACATGCCTTTTCCTTCAGAGAATATGTGGTTAGAAATTGCTCAGCGGTATGAGGAACTATGGAACATGCCTAATTGTATTGGTAGTATAGACGCATATTCGAATCAAAGCTCCCCCAAAATCTGGCTCGGCGTTTTTTAATTATAAATCATATCATTTTATTGTGTTAAGGGCAATTGCTGATGCAGATTCACCTTTTACTGCAATTTCTGTAGGTGATTTTGATAGGAATAGTGATGGGGCAGTTTTAAAAAATTTGGAACTTGGCAAATTGCTCGAAACAAACAAGTTAAATATTCCACCTGCAAGGAATCTACCCGGAGACCTCGGATCCAATGTTTTTCGTTGCAGACGAAGCATTTGCATTAAAAAAAGAAATAATGAAGCCATATCCACAAAGATCTTTGGATAACCCAAAAAGAATTTTTAATTATCGCCTTTCAAGGGCACGAAAAAGTGTAGAGTGTGCTTTTGGAATCTTATGGAGTAAATTT
>MU192898.1:3422-26613 GCA_016904865.1 Pissodes strobi | reverse complement strand
TTTGTAAGGCCCTTTTTATAAACTAAAATTCAAATTTATAACCATTAGATTTAATAACACACATCATGAAGGTACATATATCATGTTTAACGCTTAACTGATATTAACCTTTAACTTATTTTTAATACTATACCAATATTCTTATGTAATATGATAACAAGTTGGTAAGTAAGTTATAATTGTAGCTTAATATTTATATGATTCCTTAGAGTTTATGGTTCAATAAACAAGATGCCAATCCAGTGGGATTAACCACGCCAAGTTTTTTATAGAATTTCGAGAATACTTTTGATTTTTCTGTCGAGCCAGCTGTCTTCTGAATGGTTTGTAATGTAACTCCCATTCTTTGAGCTGCTGAAGTTGCCCCGTGTCGCGTGCTGTGTGCCCCAAAGATTTCCGTGCTTATACTGCTCGCTTTTAGGATTAACTTGACCCATCTGCTAATGGTTTGACTGTTGTCTGGGTGATAGGGCTTTTTGTGAGTGAGTATTACATTTTGTTTGGTTTTGCTACTTGTCGTATCGATTGCATCTGCAAATGCAACGATCTATTAACATATTTACAGTATCTGTGAATGCCGTAATTTCTGTTTTTGAACAAAAAAAGGTATGTTCACTAGCTGCAGACAATGGAGGGTACGATCGATTGTATCTGCTAATACAACGAACTATTCACCTTTTATTGACTGGTAGCACCCTTTTTCCTTTTATGCGTTCTATGTAAGTCTCTAATAGTGTGACTATACATAGTTCAGGTTGATTAATAAAATAAGGTAATATCAAACTAGGTTGAAGCCTGTTTAAGCCACTTGCTTTTAATTTATCCGGGAATCTGATTTCAATTATGTATTCATATTTAAAAATATTGTCTATTTTTACTTCCGGGTTGTCCGTGATTTGTGTGCCGTTATTAGTATTAAGAGTGTTACTAGCTTTAAAGTTAGATTTGTAGATTTAAGAATTCGTGAGGGTACATGCTCTTTAAGCGCTGTAGAACTGGGTAGGAATCCCAAGTAATTGAGTATTTTGATTTTGGGGGTCTTATGTTAAATGTTCCATTGAGAAAACTTTTTATAACCGCTTCGTCTTTTGTTTGAGTAGGATGACTCCGAAGACAATTGAATATTTAGGAGCTCAAGAATAAGTTTACGGTTTTATTATATATTTGTTGGCGCTTAGAAAAACAGAAATTCCCCTATTTATTGTAAGTATTTCCGTATTGTTTGAGGGCGCTATCTGTCAATGAAGAAATAATCACTTTTATCGCTTCATTAGGTACGCTTTGTTATAGAATAGCTCTCCTGACAATGAGGAAGTTTCATCATTTTTTTTTTTTTTTTTTTTTTTTATTACTGCTGATTTCTATAGCCCATGAAAAATAAGTAAACATGTGTTTTTTCTTTTTTCCCTAAGCCGAAAAATGAGGCAGATACAACGCCTTGAGATGTGCTTATGACGTCATAATACACATGAATTGTATATATACAAAACTAAAAACTGGTATAGCTCTTGTAATATTCATCTTTAGCGGAAATAAAAAAATACGTATCGATTTTTTTTTTTTATTTTTTATTTTTTTTTTTATTTTTTTTAACGGTTCTATAGTTTGCAATAAAAAATAATCAGTTTAATTTCTCAGGAAACTTCGTAATTTCCCTACAGCCAGAGAAATTTTCTTCCACAATGGTTGTTTCTCTCCGCAAGGAGATGTGAGTAAGTATTTTTCAGGGTAAAGATAATAGACTGTTCTGCCAGTAGGTCCCTTTTCTCTTGTATAAACCCCAAAAGTGAGCCTGGTTGAGGGGGAATAACTACGCTTTTTTTTATATAAAACCTAAATCTTGTAATGTTTATGTAATTTTATTTATACTTTTAAGCAATTCTCTTTTGAATTACCAATAACTAGCCAATTGTCTAAGTAGAGTACAGTTTTTATACCCTTTAATTTTACATATCTTACATCTGGTTTCAGTTTTGTGAAAAGATATGGAGCTGTACATAAGCCAAATGAAACACAATTAAATTGGTATAGTACGTTGCAAAAAACGAATCTTAACAACTTTTTTTGACTACTGTGCATAGGGATAAGGAAACATGCATCTTTAAGAGATCAGTTTTCCCGAAGAATGCGTATTTTGAAATTAAATTTTTTGCCGTCCTATGTAGTCTTCTACTTTGCTAACCGGAGTGGTGTCCTATTGAAAGGGATTTTATAATCCTGTACCCACTCTATTATTGAACTGTTTACCTTTTTTCTCTGCTAATTTTGAACGTATAATTCTAGTTCAGACGGTTGGCTAATTAAATTATTGAAAGGGAGGGCTAAGGGACTAATCCCACGGACTATAGTTGTTTCTGTAATTGATACAGTAGTTGTCTTGGCAGGATTTAGTACTCTATTCGAGATTTAATTTTTAAATTTTTTTTTTTTTTTTTTTTTTTTAGCTTTAGTCCTTTTAATAAGTAATTGTCCCGTCTAAACTATCTGAGTATGTAGTTCTGGCCTTGCAGGTGTGATTTCGTCGTTTTTTTTTTTATATCCTACACCTACACAGCTAGGTGGTCGTTACTTTGTTCAGGACCATCTGGTGCTTCTGATGTTGGTAAGTCTTGATAGTCTTGATTTGGCTAAGTTATTTCCTCAGCTAGCGTGAGAGGATCTTCTAATGCATTTGCAAATGGAAAAGAGTTTCCTTGGTTTTGCTACTTATGATATCGATTGCATCTGCAAATGCAACGATCTGTTAGCCTATTTACAGCATCTGCAAATGCTGCAATTTCTGTTTTTGAACAGAAAAATAGGTTCATGAATATGTTCACTATCTGCAACTGCAATTGCAGACAGTGGGTACGATCGATTGTATCTGCTAATACAACGAACTATTCACCTTTTTGCTTGCTGCTTAACCCTGGTTATGCTTTCGACTGCATCTGCAAATGCAACGATTTTTTAGCATATTTACAGTATCTGCAAATACTGTAATTTCTGTTTTGAATAGAAACCAAGAGTGTAATAATTCGCTACCTCCAATGCAATGATTTTCTGTAAGAGGGTTGCAATAGTATGGTGGTTATTTGTTTTTGTATCTGCAAATACATAGCACTATACCGTTTTATTTTTGTCAGTACATATATCCTTTACACCGGCAAATGTAGGGATATAGTGTGCCTCTAACTACTTTTACATAATATACCTACTGGGGTGGAGGCTGTCGGGGGCCCTTCACATCTGCAAATGTGAAGGCCAATTTTAGTTAAAGTTATTCGCATCTGCAAATGCGAATTTGTAAATAGGTATTATTATTAGATTAACATCTCCTGCAAGCAATGTTTACTCCAATTTTTTCCCTCACCGGACGGCTCATGTCAACACGAATTGTTTAAAAATAATGCGTTCCGGTATTACATTGCTTCGACAAAGCCGAACGATAACATTCCGCCTTTTCCCCATAATTTTGGGTTAGTTTTGGTTAGCACTTTTAGTTCTTGTTGATTGAGCCTCCGTTGCGAGCAAACCCAACGGAGGGCCATGCAAGCTATAATAATACCCAACTTGGGATTTAGTCGCTCGTAAATTATGCGTCAGCTTGCCTTTGTGGCTAGTTTTTAGAGGTTAATTTCGTGAGAAAAGGACACTCTTCGACTTACTCAAAATTTTATTTTTTATTTTATTTTTATTTTTTTGAAAAGTATTTGTTAATACAGTAATAGCAATAATTACAATATACATAGTCCTTATTCCTCTAGACAGTGTTTTTGAACACTGGTATTGAGGATAATTACATTTTAGTAATAATAACAGTATGATTTCCTATAAACTCTCTAGTATTGTGGCTATGAATATCCTTTGAAAATATTATGATAATATTTTAATTTTGAGTTTTATTTATTATCCTGTAAATAAGTTTATTCTGTTCGAATTTTGATACTTTATGTAATTGCCATACTCTTAAATTTCCATATAGATCTGCAGTATGAGTCAGTGGATCATAATTAAATATAACTTTGTTTTTTGTTTTGCAATATTTGCATCGAATCGAATTGTAGTTTATAGTCCCACATGTGCCCCATACGGGGATCAAATATCGAAAAACGAATGATACGAAGGCATTATAACCATTTGTTTCTATTTTTATATTCCTTTATAAACGTTTTATTCTATGTAAAACATTAATAAATGTGCACGCCGACCGGTATATATTTCCTCCTTTTGATTGTGTTATGTAAACACTTTTTGTGATTGAATAGTATATTTCTTTGGTAGGATGTACGATTAGACGAGATTACTAGAGAACGGTTCGAAGAGCTCGTATCGTTAACTGTTGCTTATTACTTATATTCATTTCGATATAATATATTTCAATTCCGAATATATTGTTTGATTCTGTGTAATTGTGCAAAGACGACAAATAAATGTAACAATGTTTTGTCATGCCCTCGTATATAAATAACAGTTTGTTAGTATAATTCAAATCGCAGTGAGCACATTTAATTTTTGTTTACTGCTTCATTCGCATTTTTGACTGTAACCCGTTCGCACTCTATTTTATTCTAATAAGTATAGTTAGTTTTAGAAGTTTGAGAGTATTTTCCATTTCAATTGTATTAAGTAAAAAAAATAAGGGTTACAAGTGTCATATTTATTCATAATACTCAGTTTAGTATTATACACATTTAGTTTGCTTTTATACAAGAGATTCTGTTTTTATATATTTAAGATAACCAGGTATTTATGTATATTTGAAATTTTGGCATATAATCTTATATGGACTCACCCCCTGATTCGCTTCTCCCGATGTATATTGCCCCCTTTTTTCGCCTCCTTTGCGAGCAAGACGTATCACTAACACATCACTATACTAGAAATACGATTTCTAGGCATTTTTCTTCTTAAAACCAAAAGAAAGAACCGATTTATGGATTCTTGCTTGTCACCGACCGGTACAAAATTGTAATGACGCATCAAGGCGATGCATGAGCTCGAGCGGCTAGCCAGGGTCGGCTGAATCACCATGTTTTTAGATAACTTCTTTAAAAATTGTACCGATTGGGAAAAAGTTGTATACTACAAAGTGTAATGAGGGATGGCGGAGATGCGAAGGATAATTTTTATGAATGTATGCATTTAGATTAAATTTGTTTTTAATATCAAGAAAATATTATTCAGAAATATTCGTTTAATCTTTATTTTATATTATCATACAATATTATATAAATATTTTAAAGGAATATGTATTTAATATTATTATCTAATATTAATAATATATTTGTCAATCTGTCTCTCGTAATATAAAATAAATATTTCTTTTTAATATTAAATATTTTTGTGCTATCAGGGTTAACCAAATCTATTGAAATTGATTATAACGTATTGGAACCGACTTAAATGATTAAAATAATTTGAGACAAAGTAAAACTAACCGAAAGTTGATTGAACGACTGACGAAACCTAACCAAACCCATTAAAATTTATTATAACGTATTGGATCCGGTCCAAATGACCAAAATAAGTTGAGACTAAGTGAAACTAACCGAAAGTTGATTGGACAACCAGGACAACTAGCCAAATCTAATAAAATTGGTTATAACGTGCCGGAACCGGCTCAAATTAGTAAAATAAGTTGATACTAAGTTAAACTAACCGAAAGTTGATTTCCCGACTAACCGGAACTAGCCCAATCTATTAAGATTGATTATAACGTATCGGAGCCGACTCAAATGACTAAATTAAGTTGAGCATAAGTTAAACTAACCAAAAGTTGATTCGACGACTAACCAGAACTAACCAAATCTATTGAAATTTATTATAACATATCGTAACCAGTTCAACTAACTGAAAGAAGCTGATACTAGGTGAAGCGAACCGAAAGTTGATTAGACCACTAACCTAATCGTTGGAAATTGATTATAACGCATCGGAACCGACTTAAATGATTAAAATAATTTGATACTAAGTGAAACTAATCTAAAGTGATTGAGCGACTAACGAAACCTAACCAAATCCATCAAAATTGATTAAAACGGATTGGAACCGGTTCGAATGACTAAAATAAGTTGAGGCTAAGTGAAACTAACCGAAAGTTGATTGGACGACTAACCATAACTAACCAAATCTGTTAAAATTGATTATAACGTATCGGAACCGGCTCGAATAAGTAAAATAAGTGCAGACTAAGTGAAACTAACCCAAAGTTAATTACACGACTAACCGAGACTAAACAAATCTATTAAAATTGATTTAACGTATCGGAGCCGACTCAAATGACTAAATTAGGTTGAGAACAAGTTAAACTAACCGAAAGTTGATTCGACAACCAACCAGAACTAACCAAATCTATTAAAATTGAGTATAAATTATCGGAATTCACTCAAATAATTAAAATAAGTTTATACTAAATGAAACTAACCGCGTTAGATCGGGGATTGAGACGAATCGAATGCAAATGTTGTTTTGGTTTTTACAACCACCCCTATTGTTATAAACTGTAAAAACGATCGAACCTTGAGGTAATAAGTATTTATGTGGTATATGTTGGTAAACTAAACTTACATAATCTGCTAAATGTAATTTTTTACATTAAATTGTGTTAGGGGTGGGTGAGGGTGACTTTTAGTTTCTCACGACAGACTAGTCGTGTTGCATATCGTTAGATCGGGGAATGAGAGACGAATCGAATGCAAATGTTATTTTGCTTTTTACAGCCATACTTAAAGTTATAAATTGTTAAAAACAACGACACTTGAAGTAATATGCATTTATGCGGTATATTTGATAAACTAAACTTACGTAATTTAATCTGATCTAACCCAAACTAACCCAAACTTTTATCAACTACTACTTTCAACACAATTATGACTTTTATCAGATCTCAATTTAATAAGCGTTGTATTTTGCTTCGGCATTTTCAATGTCTCCCCGGTTGCATTTTTGTAAAGGGCTGTGAATTTTATTAATATAGGTCCTGATATCATTAGTACAATATGATAATTAAATAACGTTTTCTGACCTTGTTCAAATTCATTTGAACGTAAATGTAATATTTTTATTATTTTTTGTAGTATACTATTTTTTTATGTAGTACTAGCCAAGTGCTGCTAATAACATTTCTTTCTTTAAATGATGCGAAGTAATAAATCCTCAGTATATATTCGTAAACCACATCCAATTTTATAACCGACTTGGTTGATTATTATCCCAACCATAAATATCATAACAATAAAATCATGATTATAATATAAATAGCAAACATGTACACAGGAATAGTACCTATCCCACTTATCCCAGGGTCCCTATATGAATCCAATAGAGGGAGTGTACTTTTCTAAAATTTGGTCTTTCCTGTCTTTGTCGTACCCTGACGCTTGTTTTCTTTCATCTGGACATCTCAGGGTTCTTTCCAAGGATAATAAACTAGAGAGGATGATTACTTCCCATACGAGCCTATGTTCACTTATTATCGCCCAGTGCCCCGCGGTGATCTCACACACATCGTTGTCGCTGTGACGTCGCTGCACGCGAACGGCCTTCATTATCGCCATTGCTTTCATTACATCTTCTATGTTTTCGTTGCGTTTTTTACTGATATTTTCGGATGTTTTAAAACCATTGATAGATGTGTTTTGGTGCTTTGAACATTGAGAAACTTAATACTTATTATAATTTTTCGTTTGATCCTAAAGAAAATCCCATAAATTGAGTATTAAAGCAGAGACGCCAGTGCCTGTATTTTTCAGTGTAGTGTATTTATTGATTTTCTTTTTATTAAATAAGGTAGGAACAACTTAAATTATATTTAAATGTAAGCAAGTCTAGGAGGAACCATAATATTTTACCTAACAATGTAGAGAAGATGTCAAACTGAGGGTTTTATTACACAGTGTGTCACTTGGCTATTTAGGTTTTAAACAATTTTTTTGAAAAAGTTGGTATGTTCACGTACATACACCGGAAAGTAATTCTTATTTATACATTGTGTAAGTTCCTTAGATTGTGACCTTGCTTATCACGTTAAAACATCATAGGCATATTATGTCATAGAGCAGGGTCGAAACATATATTAAGAATTTTTCATTCAGAAGCACCCATGTTATTAGCATTTTATACATGTAACACTTACTAGTTAATAAACGCAAATTTTAAAATTATGGTTTTCTTAATTCAATTTTATTTCACATAATTTGGAAATAGAATGTCGAGCTCTAGAGTCTCAAGAAAATTACTATTTTGAATACCAGTAAATATGTAGGTACATAGATATAAATATACTTAAAAGGAATTTTTAACTAACTAATGTTCAACTTTTCCCTTTGGATATGATATTTTAGATAGCTGCAAATAATATAATATATATGAATCGTTTATTTCAGAAAAATACTAATTAACATTTAGTGCCTTTCGAGAAAATAATATAATCAATGTCTTAATTATGTGATAAGATAACCTCTTAAGATTTCTTTTCCAGAAGCCTCCAAATCGCTTGGTACCTTTTGGGCGATCCACAAAAATCCCAGGACATATATGCATGGTGCAGGATTTAACGAAGAGGTACTTTTGGCATATTTTTATAAGATATCTAAAAAATATTTACCTCTAAGCTTATGGTCAAAGTTTTCTATGTTAAAACTAATGTTACAATTAAAGGAAATTAATGATATTCAAATATTTTATAACTTACCATCATACATAAAGCGACCAAATGTAGGTTATAAGCCGAAATAATCCAAGGTTTTAGAAAAATAACAGACAGAGTAGTTTCTAATTGAAGCACCCAATGATGTTTACCTAATGATTAAGGTAGCTGATATTTTCGGTATTGCAGCCACCTGTGTCCGTGAAAAATGAACCAAATTTACGGTTGGTGACGTTGAAGACAAATAAGATTTGCTGGTTGTATCGATAAAAGCGACAAAGACAGATATTTCATGTAAATTTGTCGTCTGCCATTCTGTAGATGAGAAAATAAGTTATCTGGGCTTATTCAGAAAATATGTAGCTTTGCGCCCTACTGCCACCCCGCATAGATGTTTTGTATACAATACACAGCTGGAAAATGCTCACAACAATGCATGCCATGGGCACTAAATTAACATCTTCGGAACAATCCCATCAAATATTGCCGAATTTTTACATCTACCCAATCCAAAGATGTATACCGGGCACTGTTTCGGAAGATCATCGGCAACTATGCTTGCAGAATCTGGCTGCAACAAAACAAACATTAAAGGCCGATTCATACTACAGGTCAAGTCACGGTTTGACCACGGTCTGGTCAGAGTTAGATCAAAGTATTGTAGGAAAGAAATACTGGGTTCACTTGATTGACTCGTGATTTAACCTTGTCGTACAATGTCGATAGTGTAATTTATTATACAACTATACAATTATTTGACTACGACCGAACCGTGATCAGACCGTGACTTGACCTATAGTATAAATCGGCTTTAAGAGGCACGGGCGGCGCCGGCGGATAGAAATCCACCTCTGTAGCAGAGTCGTACATAGAAGATTCCTTACCAAATATAAAAAGGATTGCTCAGAACATTCTGCAACCTTAGTACCCTAAATAGAAGCCCTGAAGAGTGTTCAACATCAACGGCAGAGTAACAGTGACTGATACTCTAGAGGATGCCCCTAGGCTACCAACACGGAACAATCCATTGCCTACACATCTAGCAATTTTCAGATCACAACAATCTACTACACAATCGATTTATATGGCGCAAGAAAATAACTCTTCTGTAATTCACCAAAAGTGTTCATTTACCACTGATGAACAAAATGAAGCTCGCTCAGCACTTAATTTGCATTGAGCTACAAATTGTACGTTTAATTTTAATATAGATATATCGTTAGCTAGATTTTTTTATAATGCTTGTATGTATTTTTCCGCTGTTGTTTCAAATTTTGATACATTTTTTCCTCAAACATTTTTGCATACTACCCCATGTTTTAATGACATTTGACACTGCCTAAATTTTGCTTTTAATTTTCAATACCTCTTTTCTTTACAGCACTGAGTGCGGTAAATAATTTTCACCTCACTGACTTCTATAAAGTTTCTTTACCGCACTACATTAAACATTTAAAACAATGCAATTAATTTATTTGTATATTCGCGCAATGCCTAAAATAAAAATATTTACGGTTTTTAACAATCAATATTTGCTACTGTTTATTATTTTTTCCTTTTAAATTTGATATTTGTTACAAAAATTATTTGCTCGAAGGAGAAATATTGTACCTAACACGTGCGAAAAGTGCCTTAACGGCTTACAGTTACATATTCAGCAGAGAAGCTTGTTTGGATTATAACAAGTAAAAGTCGTTGAGAAGGGGAGGTAAAATATAATGATAAAAATAAAACAAATGCTAAATCATCAAAAGTTTTATTTAAAAAAATCGTCTTAAAGTTTATGTAAAAATTGAACATTTTAAACTATTGTAGAATAGTTTTTACTACAATGGTCCCCAAAATCCACTAGAAAGAAAATAATTTCTACAAGCTTATATACAAAATGATAACTACATTTTTACAGTTTCTTTGGTTTTTCAGCTGTATGAAATTTTACTAAAAAGGCTCACAATGAACGCTCGTTAGTAAAACTTAATAAAGTGCAAATAGAAAGCAAACGTGCGGTAAAAATTTCACAAACTAAAATATTTTAAAAATTTTCCGAATATAATTTTTATAAAATATATTTGCACTTTTTACAATATGGTAACAGTATAAACATGATTTATTGTTTTGTAAATACATTTCTTACCTAGACTAGAATGATTTACTGTTCCAAAACATAATATATTTACAGACATTATTAACAAACTACACAAAATACAATCTATGGTTTATATCTAAGTAAAAAACGGACAGATGTAAAAATTAGGCTTTGGAAATATTTGGACGGATTCGTTTAGCAAATCACTTATGGCCACTTTATTTACAGATATGGCAACATAGTCACGGGCTTATGTATGGCACATATCATGGCATATATAAAAATAATTAATTCAGTTAAGTAGATCATTATTCTTAACGGTTTAGTCATGTTAACTATGCGAGTGTGATATTTGGAAATGATTTATATCAGACATTTTAAATTGACTAAACCATGCTATATCAAATAATAAATAATTATTTGACTCCTGTAGGTTTAATGATAACATCCTTTTAATATTCTTATTAACTCCATAGATGGATAATTTTGTTAATAAAACATAAACAAACAGCAGACAGTTAAAATATTACATATAATTTGGAGTAAATCTCGTGGCAATGTAAATTAACAGAATAATAATAATATAAAATAAATATGTCAATTTTGACAAATATTTTAATAATTATCTGATTATGAAGCAAGATGAAAATATAAAAAATAAACAAATAATAGAAATACTAATACTAAGGTATATAAAATAATAGAAACGAGATAATTGAATCCGATAAAGTGAGAAACAAAATAACAAACAAGAAAACATTTTGGATATCAAAAATTACTTTATATAGGGTAGCTCATTAGTGCGAGAAAGCAAGATATCTCCATTTTTATGATAAATAGAAAAAGTATAAACTAATTTTACTTATACAGGGTGGTCCAAAGCAGCGTGACACACCTAAATTGCTGTTCTTTAAATGGCAAAACCAATAAACAATTTAATTTTCAAATACTACGAAAAACTTTATGAATAGTATATCATATAATATTTTCTATATATAAATTCAATTAATTTCAGAATATTAACAAATGAAAATTGGCAGTTTGAACCCTTTGGAAAACTTCCGAATTTAGCTTAGAACAAAACGCCTTGCACTTTCTAACATTTTTTGATTGATGATTTTTAATAATTTTATCTTCTGGTATTAAATTTTTGTTTAGATGGAAGTGACCGAAAACCGGAAAATTTTAATTCGGGAGATAATGTTAAAATATATAGTATTAGAAATTCCGATAAGAAAGTGCAGCCGTTTTGTTCTAAATCAAACCTGCCAATTATCAGTTTTTATTTCGAAAAATATTTAATTTGGTTATAAGATGGATATAAAACTACTATAGAGTTATAGCATTCGAAGATCTTCACAACTTTTGTTAAAAAATCCTACTTATTATAGAAATGGGGATATTTTCCTTCCTCACACTACATGATACTATGGAGAGGACGTAAACACAAATCATCCAACAGAACGGTTAATAAGCTTCTGGAGAATTACCGAACATCACAAAATAAATAACAATCAAAATGGAGCTCCTCAGCTGAAAATATCCAGACAAGCGAACAGAGATTCGGCAAAATTATATAGCTGTCCGTAACAAAGTAAAATATCATCTACATGGAAAAACTCAATTATCAATAAAGCAATCAATAAAGATGGGTATCTGGCAAGGTTGCGCTAGTTCTTCAAAATATATTATTTAATGAAAAAGTCCCTAATGTTCACCGGGGAAGTCTGACCAATATGCGATAAGTCATCGAAAATGCTGGAAGATTTGATAAATTTTTAAATGTACATACAACAACTATTTATTATAATAAGGTGTTAAAAAGAGAAGAATTACATGTAACTACTTTAAAAAGCAATGTCTGTAAACGAAAATCACACACAAGAAATTAAAGGAGAACTGAACACGTATGGGTTGCGTCTGATAAACTAAGTCACAAATTTGGAACAGACAGTGGAAGTGTAAATTAGAAAATATTTGACCAACTTCTTTGACACAAATAGCTGGCTGCAAATTAATTATTTGTTATTGTGACGTGATGCGTTATTTTTTGCTCCACCATTATTATTAATAAATTACTGAATTCTAAAAGTAGATGGCAAGCTTCTTCTTCTTCTTTTATTTAATTTTAAAATCAAAATTTGAAAATATTGATTTTTAATGAGTTTGAAATATTTTGCACGGTCAAATTTTAACAGGTAAAAATATATTACATCAATCATTCAATCGATCGAAAGCTTTATTGTCAAAAAATATAGATTTTTGTTGACGATGCGTGACTTAAACACATTAAAAACATAAATAAACTAAACTATCTGTTTTAAATCAAACAAAAATGAACATATAAATAATTTAAAACATGAATGATTGAATAAGACAAAACAACCTCCTTAAGAAATTAAAGTATTTTTGTAACATATTAAAAAAATTAAGTAAATTATTACCAGAACGTTAAATAAATTTACTTTTTTGAAGTGTTCTGAAATAACACAGTTTTATCCACAACACCGAAACAAAATTTCTGCACTCGACCCATGTATCGCTAACCATGTTAGCATCATCAGAAGGTGATTAAAACTGTTTTAATCATCTCTTGATGATGCTGGCATGGTCAGCGAAACGCGCGTCGAGTGTAAAAATTCTGTTTCGATATTGTAGATAAAACAGTGTTTTAGTGCATTTTGCCGAAGGTTCCAACCCCAACTTAGTGTTATAAAATTGTTGTTTTGCTATTCAAGCAGCTACACTCAATTGTATGGCATCAAATCGATTATATCATAATATTTCATAAAAAATGATACATTTTTGCATGTAAAAAATGTAAAATTAATTTTATTTTACAAATGAAAAAAATACATTTATATGATTTAATTGTTAGAGCAAAAAATAATTCAGATTTTGAAATAACATGAAAATATTTTTGTGCTAGTTACATAAATGTCTACTTATAAATTAGC
Organism: Pissodes strobi; assembly: GCA_016904865.1. NCBI lineage: Eukaryota > Metazoa > Arthropoda > Insecta > Coleoptera > Curculionidae > Pissodes > Pissodes strobi. The sequence continues at coordinate 12,941 of MU192898.1, read as the reverse complement.
CCTATGTCAACGCATAGGTACCGGGTGTTTTACTATAAATGGCCCCCCCTTTAACTTTCTCAATTGACGTTGTAGAAAAAAAAATTAAATACAAAAATTAAAGGGGATCATGTGAAGTTTTTTGTGGCTTAGCACTGTTGTATACAGGGTGTTCCACAAATTCGAGCTTAAACAAAGCTATATTTTTTTAATGGAACACCCTATTATATGTTATAGGCTATATCGACAAAGCTTGGTTTTGTGATTCCAAATATATAGGGTTTGCTATATTTATTTTTATTATTTCGGCCAAAATTCGAATTTTAATTATTACACTAAGGTGGCCATGCTATGACGGATGTGTTTGTTTAAAGGGAGGTCCATTTATAGTGAAACACCCGGTACTTAATTTTAATAATTAACATTTTTTAAAGTAACATGAAATGGGTCATAATTTTTCTAACTACATACCATCAATGGAATTACCTATAAAATATCAATTTCGTTTATATTTAAAATAATATGCGCATAATAGCTTGAAAACTAGTATTGTTTCAAAAATATACGAAAAAAACGTAAGATAAACACGATCGGTTAACTTTTCATAACATCTATATTTTTATTTAAAATGAATTGCCCAAAATATACAAAAACATTTTATTTAATGAATTGTACGTAGTAGATAAATTATAAATCAAACTAACATGTGAATGAAAAGAACATTTTAATGCAATGCAATGCGTATTATATTTTGGTTCTCGCAGCAGCAAGACCCTTGAATTTTTTTTTACTAGAATGCCTATAAATTTACTTGTTCACCTTCCTATCTAGAAAAATAAGAATTACAGGTTATTTAAAAATAAATAAATAAATATAATTGAAAAAATCGACGACTTAAAACCTTATAAATTTAAAACGAAGCAAAAATTTTGAATTTTAATAGTACATTTTTTGGTAATAGTGCAAGCCTATGGAAGGGGTGGGAACCCTCATAACCCCCCCCCCCCCCCCCCCCGTGTGTAAGCCTCATTAAAATAATAAAGTGTGAGTTATTGACTCAACGTTTTCAATCATTATCACTTAACCTACTTTAAGGAATAATTGGGCGCCCTGTCCTCAAATTATTACATAATTTCGGCGCTTATGATTTAAATTTTTGGAATTTGGTGGAGAACTACATTGCTAGAGCGCTTCAGTGCCTTAAAATTAATTCAAAGTTTATTACACAATATACATGAAAATAAAAACCTTTTTTTAGAATCTATCACGTTATAAAAATCAGTTATCATCAAGGAAAATATAACGATATCATACATATTATATACATCGATGTCTTTTTAGGCTACTCTTGTAATACAAATATTATAATTTAAAATACGTTTCATTTCGTTTTTGTTTAGACTTTATTCACTTTATTGACTATTTGCTTTTTTTACCATTGAATTTAAAATTTAGTTTTATATAATTCCTGCTGCTTTCGTGAAACATATCATTCGACTATTAACATAGTTGTACAAAATAATAACAACAATTATTATTATTGTCTTATTAACCATAACTGTAGGATTCCATTTATTTTGATGTTTTTCTACTATCCCTTTAATAAAACAAAATCGATTAAAATTCCGGTGTTTGAAAATAAATGTTGGAATGGGGCATAACAGTTTTTCGGTTAAACTGTTGTTGTCATTTTTCTTAACCCTTTAAACCACATGAATATACATTTTTGCGACATTTATATATGCTATTGTTACTAGAAATATCCAAATTCAATCTATAAATAGTCTTCTTCAGTCATTGTTTGAATACATAATATATGTGACTTATAAGAATTCTATAAATTAAAAATAATTCTCTTTTCCACATATAAGGCATCATCCTTTTATATGTTAGCTATCTATATACCCTGTATGAACAAAAACGAGTAACAACACCTAACCTTTACTATTGTTATTGTTGTTGTTAATAGGACTAATAATTTCAGTCATGGGTATATCAGAGGGGCAGTAAATTGAATTTATTACCGATTCCGGAACCGAAGGATGTTGAGATTCACGATGTCTTCTCAAATCCACTTTTCTCTGAAATGCCTTATCACACAGTCCACAGGAAAATGGCTTGTATCCAGTATGTTTGCGCATGTGCGTGATTAAGTTGGATGATTGGCTAAAGGCTTTCGAACACACGATGCACTTATGGGGCTTCTCACCTGTAACAATAGGATTAATTAGATTAGAAAGGATTCCGAGGGGTGGAGATTGGGTTTGGATTGCAAAATGTCTATAGTTTATTCCGTTTTATTTAGATACCTAGTTCCTTTAATGTATTTTATTAGAAAAACAAATGAGCTAAATTCATGAATTGTAACAATTTTATAATTATGAATGTACTAAATTAGTACTACGGTAGTAATAAATACCATCTGAGTTAAACCAACGAAAAAAAAAACGCCAACAGGACATTAGAATTGTGTAACCTTTTCTGACACACATCATATAAATGCCAATATACAGTGTTTGCATTTTAAAATTAATCTCCCTGAATTTATCTAAATATGAAGAATTAAAAAAAAAACGGTGAATAGCTAAAAATATTAACCCCTTCTCCTTTTCGCCCTGCACTCCGGATGCTACCCTTTTACAACACTTGAATGGAAATATGGGTCGAGTGATATCTAATTTTAAAATTATTGTTGAGATCCTTATCATGTTAGAATATTTCTTTACAAAATTTATTTATTTTCGATATATTGGCATCTGAAAATTGCACTTTCACCAATTTAAATGCCTGTTAGCATCGAATTAATGTTCTAAGACACTATATCTTTAGAAGAACATTAAAACGAAGAATGAAGGATGAATCAATTGTTACTGTTCTAATAAGATCTTGCAATCCTCTTATCTACTAGATAATTTCTATAAACAAATTCACTAGGTGGGCATTAGCGGGATATTTTCGGTCTGTAATTCAACAGAAGATAATAGTTACAAGTTAAGACACATTTTTGGGGGTGGTGGTTGAGAGCTACCCTTACTCATGCGGGTTAACTTTTTAGAGTTAACATATTTAATGTTTTAATCTCCAAGGGGATAATTCACGTTACTAAAATTATAGCAAAATCTTTGAGAAATCTTTCGTGACACACAAATGTTCTACATCAATTCAATTATGAATATCTATAAGCGAATCTCCAATAATTGCTTCTGTTTGTATTGTCAGAAAAAAAACGTCCTGCTAAATTGAGTTTTCTAATTATACTTTGATTAATTAAAACAGATTAATAAAAGTCTCGAACTTTATAGAAATTACCGTCCCTAGAGACGCCAGTGTAAAACATGTCCTTACTGATGAATACTGTACGAGATCAGATAAAGAGTTGAATGCAGGGTTGTACTCAGCGATTATAGGACATTCTGATTTAGTGTAATGCACAGAGTGAGCTTGTGATGCAGAACCAGATATACGACCAATTCGTTTATGATGAGTTTGGAAGCTTTTCCTGTTCAGTAAGTTCCTTAAATCTTTAAATATAACAAATATAAAATAAAATTCAAACGGAACTTGACTACTATATTTCAAGCTTTTAAAATATTATAAATACCATAGATACATGCAAAAATGTTAAAACACTTCTAGCCCGTATTAGTTTTTACATTGTGTACAGGGTAACTCCTTATATTAGATAATGTTTAGCGCGGTTATTATATGAGGTAGAAAGAAACTTTAAATACAAAAGTCGTAGGGTTCATCCTGAATCACCAGAAAATGTTCTAAAATATAACACAGGGGTATCGCAAAGTTAATAAACACACAAACATGGTAAATTTTTAATGGAATACCCTGTGAATTGAAACAAAAATTAATAGAACTTTTTTTCTAAATTCAAAAATATACAATATGTTGACATTTGGTTTAGCCGTTTAGCCTGTTCCCCTCTAATTACAACCTACAAGTATCTATGAACCGTGTCAATCAACATCTTCGCACACACACCGCTCGTCAAGTGCCATAGGATCTCCCTTTAGGGTGGGTGCCACTGTCATAAAAAATATATATATTAATAATATCTTATAATTATTATAGTAATAATATTTTGATTCAAACTGCGATTTAATGAAATAAAATAATCACGTTTTTAAAACGCAAATATTTCAGAAACGGCTAAACCATTTATGTGAATATATTATAAATTTTTGAATTCAGAAAAAAAATATTAATTTTTGTTTTAATATTCCATTAAAAATTTACCATATTTGTATTTTCTATCAATTTTGCGATATCCCTGTATTATATTTTAGAAAATTTTCTGGCGACCTAGGCTGTTCCCTATAACTTCTGTATTTAAAGTTTTTTCCACCTCGTATAATAACCGCGCTAGACGCTATCTAAATATAAGGAAATACCCTATACGTAGATCCAGGTCCGTGTCCATACTTCAAATGTAAATGACATAAAAATAAAAGCAAAAAATATCTCATATGAGTTATAGTTGTCACTGAGTGGGTACAAACCTAATAAAGGTTTAATATTTTGTTTCAAGTTTTTGAAAATTATGCTTCGCATGGAAAAGTTTGTAAAAAATTATTACTTGTAATTTTATTTATCCTATTCCCCTTGTTCTTTGAAATCTTTTGAATTCTAAGTTTACAAAAATTGCTATTATGACTTAGATAATAAAAAAGTATACAATTTCTTGCTAGTTTATTTTTACGCTTCCAGTATTCTAAATACTCGTTGAATTGCAGGTAACAAGAAACTACAATAGCCCAAGCCAGAAAATACCTACGGTAAACTTGTATAAAACTTTTGATTAACTTTATAGTTACGATTTAATTTATTAAAATGACTACCCTCCATCTTCGCATGTCCAACATTCAAAGCTCTGATAATTTTTATATTGCTGAACTGAAGATAATCCTTCAGAAGTTTCGGGGCTCGAGAAGAGAAGATAGGCTGATTTTTTATTGCGCTCGTTTGCTATTATTTTTTATTTTTGCTTTCTTCGCCATCTAAACATTAAGCAAAATTTAATAATTAAATCCATTATTGATTAAAATAAAAATAATAAGAATATAGCGCGTGAGGCAGCAGAGGAGGCAAAACGGAGTCTTCGAGCTCGAGCTTCAATATATGTATTATATGAATAAAATGTTTTAACTCCATAATGTTCAGTAATCTTACATATTCTAGAATAAGTTTAACTGTAAAAATATTTATTAAAACAATAATATATGTATGCGTTTGCAGGCTAATCCAAGCCTGTTGAAATTTCTAATATAGTAATTGTCCATTTTCATATTCCCTAAATACATTAACATAATTTACTAACGATTTCGAATCTATCATAAACAATAAGTGGCCATAATTCATAGATACTTAATATTGTTGTAATAGACTGCTATTACTGCACTCGAGTGATATTTTTTACACAATTATCATACATAAATGGTCATTTGTAAAATTATAAATACGAAAAAGTTTGAATTTTTAATAACATATCTATGCACAATGGAATTATTTTAGTATTCGGGTTTTTTGAGGTTAATGTTGAATAAGTGTGATAATGTTATAATTGTTACTTCGAATACACTTATCCGTAATTACTCAATTTAGACATAATCGGCATTTGAAATGATGTTGCCATTCAAAAGCAAGCCATATCTAACATCACAGAAATATACTATGATAATATAATAGAAATAAAGTACTTCAATATTATACAAACATATATATTAATGCAAGCATGTCTACTAACATATAGCATAAAAAACATAAATTTTCAAATAATTTACTACATATCAATCGGCAATCGAATATCTGTAATTTTCTTATCCGAATATCAGGGCTAGGAATATCTGCGGTCAAACTAGAGTTGTCTGACGGTTATTCCAGTTCAAGGCATTTTTTAAGTTAAGTTTGGGTTCGAGGTTCGAGTCTTGCCTAATATTTGAAACCAGTTTCAACTGAAATGATCCAGATTCGAGTCTCATTTTAGCCATCAGAGGTTGAGACACAGATACAGGAGTTATCCGTTAAACCGAGCTCTTCCTGTTTTGAATTCGTTGATTTCGACATTTACACTCACTGTACATGCGCTAGCTTTGTACAAGCTTACAAATTTCACTAATTTATTAGTATTAGAGGACGGATCCCCTTGTTGGAGACGGACGACATTTTTTGTGTATTAAGAATGCAAGTAATGTACTTATCGCTCAATTTAGTTTACAGTACAGTACCTGCATTTGGTCAATGTGACAAATAATAAGGTGTTTGAAAGTCTTTCGCGCGACTCGGACTTAAATAAATGAACCACTACGAGATCTGAAATCCAGAGATCGGTTTTCGGCTTGCAACGGCATTCCGATAAATTCCGAGAATGCAACCATTAGCTATCAATACTAATGACAGACGTAGCAAAGTGAACAAAGAGACCTGGAACAAGGGACTCACAGAAGCACTACGCACCTTTTAGAAGCACATCTAAAGCGAGCCAAGAAAAACAGTCGAATCTATGATAGACTGTGGTCTGTGGTTTTCTGACACTAATGCCAAATTAGAAAGTGGAACGTCTCTTACCTCCTCCAAAAAACAAAAGCTCTTGGATGATAAAAAAACTCAAAACCCGAGGAAGACGGTGCAGCCTGTCTCTAGAAACATGGGAGGTTACTTACGTCCATCTTTTGTAGATATACTTAGCTAATTATATCTACAAAAGATAGACACATCTACCTAAGTAAATGTTGTGTATGTTATTCTAAAATAGGGGTATTCGTGCAGTTTTCCCTATAAATAATGCAGCGCAGCTCAACGATTATGTCGGGAACAATTTCCGAGAAGAATTACCAATATCCAGGTGTTTATTAACATATATCGACGTACAAGTGAAACCGATAAACTTCATCGCAGGGACGAGGTGCACATTCAACAACATGGCGCTGAATTCGATGAGATTTTTGAAGCAGATTCTACCACCAGTATTCGAAAAGCAGCTCGCCAACTGAATTTGTCTATATGGAAAGTTTGGATAGCTCTCAGGAATGAAGGAAAACATCCATTCCATTACACACCTGTTCAGGGACTCGAAGGTAATAATATCCCGACAGACAAACATTTTCTTAAAAGCATTTTGTGGACAGACGAGTCAATGTTCCTTCTCGAATGTTCTTTCGAGAAGGAATAACAAATTTTCACAATCTTCACTACTGGGCTGATACTGACGAAGGCCGTATACATGAAGAAACAAACGTCTTTTCAACACAAGTTCAATTGGCAGTACTTTCGTTGGTTCGGACTATCTTTCAGATAAATTAAATGGAGATATTTATTTGGAGTTTTTGCAGATCAATTTACCATATACCGGGTGTTGCATCGAGGTGGGAAACATAGGAAATCCCATGCAAATTTTAAACTGGTTAAATATTTGCTCCCCTGTTGACTTTAGAGCAAAGTTGTAAGGAGACTTTTTCAAGGTCTCTGTATGGTAAATACAGATGAGAAATTTGAACAATTTTGGACAAGCCGAACTAAACTTATTTAAATAAAATTGCAGCTAATATTTTATTAAAATTCAACAGGTAATATTGTAAACACCAGCATTAATTAAACTTGTCAACCTATGATTTGTCACTGTCAAAAGTAATTTGAAAGTAAGCTACCGTTTGCAAATTTTATATGACATTGACAAATCATAGGTTGACAAGTTTAATTAATGCTGGTGTTTACAGTATTACCTGTTGAATTTTAATGAAAAATTAGCTGCAATTTTATTTAAATAAGTTAAGATCGACTTGACCAAAATTGTTCAAATTCTGCATGTGTATTTACCATACAGAGACCTTGAAAAAGCCTCCTTACAACTTTTCTCTAAAGTCAACAGGAGAGCAAATATTTGGGCAGTTTAAAATTTGCATGGGATTTCCTGTTTCCAATCACGATGCACCACCCGGTATATATCCTAGACGACATTGATTTCTAATTAGGTCCAAGAAGGTGCAACCTGTGACCGGTTTCGACTTTTCGAGTCTCGTCAGATAAGCTGTCAGGCACTCAAAATGGACCTCCATATGAAGCATTGTTGTTATAAAACAGCGACAATATTTTAAATCACATTAGAGTCCTGCAGAACTGTCAAAAATCTTAAGAAGTCTTCTAAAAAATTGATTTTGAATATATTGGCTCTTCCTTGGGAGGGAGGTATTAACCACAGACAAAATCTATTCTGTACTCGAGAGTACTATTAAATAAATCGCCGATTCAGTTCATATACACGGTGTCCCATATAAGAATGCACACTACAGGGATCTCGGAAACCAGAAGAGATACAAAGATGATTAAATTAGAGAAAAGCTACAACGTCATGCTTTGGAATCTAAAAAAATCCGATTACTTCCGAAGATATTTGGGAAAACCCGAATTTCCCCGATTTCGTTTTTATTTATTTCTGACTTTATTTCAAAAGACATAGCAATGCAAATTTCACATTCACATTGCTACTTTTCCTGCTCTTCAAGTTGATGTTATTAGATTTTTAATCTGACGTTTCGTTTCTTTGCAACCATCATCAACTTTGTTTTTTCAAATAGTCGAAAAAATTTGTTTTATTCGTAAAAAGCACTAATTTTAATCCTAAATCCAACGACATATCGCTCCTTACATTTATCCGACGTTTCGGCTGAAAAAAAACATCATCAATGTTATTTAATGATGATTACGAAGAAACGAAACGTGGGATCAAAAATCTAATTACGTCATTAGGTAGAGGACAAAAATTGGCATAGGAACATGAATTTTATTGTGATCTATCCTCTTCAATAAAATCTGAAAAAAATTAATTATATTTTAAATTTCAAGAATTCGTAGATTGCAATTATTAATTTTTTTAAGGCTTTAATAAAGAAAATTGATCAAAATAAAATTCACATTTTTATGCCATTTTGCCTCCTCTACATGATGACGTAATTAGATTTTTGATCCGAAGTTTCGTTTCTTCGTTATCATCATCAAATACCATTGATGATGGTTTTTTTAATTTGAAACGTCGGATAAATGTAAATAGCGATATGTTGTTGAATTTAGGATTGAAATTAGAGTTTTTTAGGAATAAAATTAATTTTTTCGACTATTTAAAAAAACAAAGTTGATGATGGTTGCTAAGAAATGAAACGTCAGATTGAAAATGTAATAACACCATCTTGAAGAGCAGGAAAAGTGGCAATGGGAAAGTGAAATTTGTATTGTCATATCTTTTCAAATAAAGTCAGAAAAAAATAAAAACGAAATCGAGAAAATTCGGGTTTTCTCAAATATCTTCGGAAATAATCGGATTTTTTTACATTTCGAAGCATGACGTTGTAGGGTGTGCAAGGCACACCTTTTCTCTAATTTAATCATCTTTGTACCTCTACTGGTTTGCGGGATCCCTGTAATGTGCATTCTTATATGGGACACCGTGTATAGGCTTGATTTTCAATTAAGTCCAGTAAGGATTTTGTGGATTTTTCAAGTCCCATCAGAAGTTTGCTTTTGCACTCTATATATATA
>MU192896.1:12958-26616 GCA_016904865.1 Pissodes strobi | reverse complement strand
TCAAATTATCTGTTATAATAGACAAAAAATTAAGCTTAATTCACACTGTAATTTTATGACATGACCTTGAATGTACCAGTTTTTTTTGGTGACGACCGTACATCAGCAAAAGGTTAGTGGTACTGTTCGTGCTAATGTAAATAACTTAAATAATTCAAATTTAAATATAGCAGACATAATGTCTAATGTGAATAATGTTGTCACCGAAATCAACAATCTAGTTAACCTCGATCAGCTTTATTTAGCGCTAGATTGCTACTATAATATGCTAGAAGCATGCAGGGGCGATAAGGCTGAAATTATACAAGCCTCTATTCGCTTTTTTTCAGTTGATTATGCCAAATTCAATATATAATTGCTCCAAATTGCATGCTGGAATTGTAATAGTATTAGAAACAAGTTGGGCGAGTTTCGTAATTTTTTGCATGCATCCAATTTTCAGGTTGTTTTTCTCGTCGAAACGAATCTGTCGCCGGACTATACTTTAAGAGTAAGCGACTACAGAATCGAGAGATTTGATAGGCCCGATCGACGCGGGGGAGGCGTGGCCTGCCTCATACACAGGGCACTTCGCTATCGGCGAATATCTAACATTCGCTCCGCGATAGAACACATCAGTATCGAACTGGAGAGCGGCCTGCGTGTATGTTGCGGTTAGGCGCCCCCGCGTCTCCGCCTTTTAGAAGCCGATCTCTTAGCTCTTCTCCCGCTGAATCGAGTATCCCTGCTAATAGGTGAGTTCAATGCCTCGCACGCCGAATGGGGCGGCGTAACCAACGGCAGGGGTAGATTATTTAAGGGAATAATCGATAATAACCTGGAAATGTCCTATCATAGAACACCTAATCCCACTTATCTTCGTGGAGCCTCGTTCCTGGACATTGCCATCACTCGGGGAACGATCAGGACTTCTCAGCTGCAAGAGCTTAACGCCCTAAACTCGGATCATCTTCCAGTCAAGACTTGCTTATACTGCAGGGTCCCCTTGTCTAATGACACCGTCATTTCGTATAAGAATATTGACTGGAGGGTGTTCCGGGCACAGCTTAATGAGTTTACTGTGATCCCCGAGCAGCTGACAACCGTCCAGGAGCTAGAAAACGAGGTGGAAACTCTTACGTCAAACATCCTGCGCATCCGTGAAGCTCTAAGCACTAGGGTTACTACGCGCCCTAGCACCGAATCCCTCCCTGATCACATCCTGAATCTCATAACTTTTAGAAACCGATTTCGACGGCGATGGCAGAGAAATCGGACACAAATGGGATCCGCTCGCATCAATGCGCTGTCTGAGGAAATAAGGGTGAAAATTCGCGAACACAGAAGCCAAACGTGGCTTGCATATATTAACACGATAAGCAGGGATGACTGTTCCTTATGGAAGCTGGCCAGGCGAGTCCGCGGAGGTACTACGCAAATGCCTGTAATAAGGCACCAAGGCCGTGAATTCGGCGATGACGCTGAAAAAGCGAAGGCCTTCGCGGACTACCTGCGCAGCGTCTATAGCGCGGCGCCCGACACCCTGCCAGAGCAGGAGCTCATGACGCGAACCGCGAATACATTTAAACAATGTAAATACCCTATTCCCCTGACAGTGCTTGATAGGCTGAGAATCACCCCGGCGGAAATCGGCAAAGCTCTCAGCCGTCTCCCGAGAAATAAAGCTCCCAGCCCGGATGATATTCCGAACTCAGTCCTGACTGAAAAACTTACCCCAGAAAACCATGGTACAGTACATGCACATAATTAACGCGGTTATCCGGCTTCAACATTTCCCTGCTTTCTGGAAAATAGCGTGCATAATACACTTCCCAAAACCAGGGAAAGACCTGACACAGCCTGCATTATACAGGTCTATATCGCTACTGAACACCCTCGGGAAGGTGGCTGAAAAGCTATTAGGGAAGTCGCAGGGCTACAAATCCTACCTCAGGAACAATTCGGCTTTCGCGGTCAGCATGGTACTGTCATGCTGGCCGCGAAAATTGCGTCCGATGTTTATAAGGGCTTCAACAACAAACAGTCTACTGCCCTTTTGCTACTGGACATTGAGAAGGCGTTTGATAGGGTGTGGCACGATGGGTTGCTGTACAAGTTGTTGGCAATCTACAACATGCCGTTGCACTTGACAGCACTCATCGCGTCATACCTTGCCGGGCGAGTCTTCTCTACGAAAATTGGCAGTAAGCTCTCTGCCAGCAGAAACCTGCTAGCGGGGGTGCCCCAGGGTTCTGTATTATCGCCGCTATTATTCAATCTTTATATAGCAGATATCCCGTCATGTCCTAACACCCATAAAGCTATTCGCTGATGATACAGCGATTTATTCCCTCAATCCTCAAGCGGAGGTGGCGAAGGATAACCTCCAGGAACATATGCATATTCTCATCCCTTACTACGATAAGTGGAAAATTTCCCTAAACCGCTCGAAAACAGAAATAATTGTAATCACCAGAAAACGTAAAGACATAAATGTCACCCCTCTAATGCTAGATCACACCCCAGTACTACCTAAACCTAAGGTCAAATACCTAGACATCATCCTGGATAATAAACTAAACTTTTCACAGCATATACAAGCGATAATTTCTAAAAATGCTTATCAAAAAAGGGTTGAATACCCTAGTTACTGCCAGGTCGTTTTTAAGTCCTGGCAATAAGCTTATACTTTATAGAGCTATCATCCGGCCAGCCCTCCTTTATGGCGTCCCAGTCTCGTGCTCTGTTGCCAAGACACATAAAAGAAAACTTCAAGTTATACAAAACAATTATTTGCGAGCTGCATTTTCATTAACGGTCCGGGATCGTGTCAGGATAGAAGATCTGCATGCGTGGGCAAAGATGGAGTACATCGAGGCGATGCCCTCGCATGCAGATTCTTCGAGCGGCAGATAGCGGGCTCCCCGCTTACGGCAAACATCGCCAACGAACGATACAACCCGGAAATTCCCGTTAAACATGGTACTATTTACAGGGAAATTTCACTTTTTTTACCGGCAACTTATGCCACCTTAGGTTGACTTCCCTCAGGAGTCGCAATAAGGAAGGCCACTTTCAAAATCAGCCCTAAAATAACCCCACAAAAGTATATTTCTTAGTGTGAAAATTGCTTCGAGTATTAGGAGCACAGAAATGCATTACCTCCTTCAAACAACGCGCGAGATCTGTTCTCGCCAGGCCAATCCACGGCGTTCGGACGCGTGGGCGGGGCCTGTTAAGGGAGCTGGCCGGCATATAAATATGCTCTAGTCACCGTTTTAATGCATGTGATTCCAAGCCACCGAAGAGTCCTTCCTTATATCCGCAGCCGGTACCGCGGTGCTCGCTCAATGCGACCTGATACCATTACATTACTTGAATAGACTTAGCATGGTTAAGTCCCCTACACTCGTTGTATATAGTTTTAGGTGTTTTGTCAGAATACATGTTGTATATATTGTAAATATAAACCTTAGCTTTATGACGCCCTGTTCATAAGAACAGTTGAAGTAGGGTTTTTCCCGTAGTTTTCCCTATTTATCATAATGAGAGATTGGCATAAAGCCTGCTATTTTGGAGTACATGCTGCAGAAATGGTTAATAGATATGGTTATGATATCTATTAACCATTTCTGCAGCATGTAATCCAAAATAGCAGGCTTTATGCCAATCTCTCATTATGATAACTTTGAAGGGGCAACCCATGTAAAGTTTAGCATCAAAACGAACACTCTGCATACCTAGTGATTAAGTAGGTTTACCAGCGACCCCCTATGGGTGACACTACCTGCTGTCCACTGGCAATGCAGAAACATTGCCCGGCTTAACAGCAGTGTCAAGTTCTGTACCATGCTTAGTGTCAATTATGTAGTTAAGAAACCTTTGTTTTCTTTCTCGTTTGCTTGATGGCTTTGCTACAAGGCAATTGCCAGCACCGCCCTTCGTCCGGCGCTTAGGGAGAGGTAGAGCTACCCTTCTACATCCGTTACACGTTATTCCGGTTTGAAAGGCCTTATTTGGTGGGAACCTACAGTAAGACGGGCATGTGCCCCTGGTGATTCCCGACTTGTACGCAAATATAAGCTAATGAATTGCACGACTGAGTTCCTATGAAAAGGGGGCTTCGCACACAGTAGATATAACCGCTTTCTGTCAGAGACTCCAAATCCCCGCATGATAAACCCCCGACCGCCCACAGGCCACGCTGCCGCGAACGGAAATAACCCTGAAGTCCTAGTAGGAATCACTTTCGTTTTTTCTAAAATCGATTCTTTTGGTAAGCGATGCGTCACCTCACGTAGCTAGCCAATCACGCGCCTCTCGATCACAAGTACACTATGAATTGAAATCCCGCGCCCTGCTACCGTTAGACTCTAGTGCAATTTGCCAGCCCATTCGGGGCCGTAGTGGCTTTGTACCACAACTGCGAGCTTTCAATTTCAAACAAGTGCTATGGAGTTATGCTAAGGCTCAGATCAGATATCCGTGAAGCTAGCTCCTTGTTGCAACAAGGTGCTAGCAGAGTATAACAAACCAACTGTTATACTCTGGTGCTAGCGACAAATATCTTACAGTGGACCATATCAAATCGTCAATGGAAAATTTTAAAGCCTTTACTTTATTTTTTTCAGCACTGGAAACTGGAATTCTAGTTCTTACAATGTGGTCTTTCACTAGCTAGGTGTCAAATATTAGGAGGGCCCCAAAAAATTATTTTCCGAAAGTATATAATTAAGATGAGGGTTATTGTAGACTTTCAACTACGGAGAGCTATAGGGTAGGAGACCGATCGCAATACATTTGTTTCGGTCACAGTTTTGCAACGATAAATCAGCTTTCAAAAACTGCCGCCAGGGGCGCATGTGTTCCATCCGCACCTAAAAATGCATGGATTCTTATGGGACAATAACTATTTTTTATTGAAATTAGTTAACTTATTGCTTTCAGAGAGACAAATAACGATTTTATATTAAGTAAAAGATATTTTTTAAATATTCTTTAAAATTTCATCCACGGATTCTGCTTTATAATTTTATTAAATGATAAAATTGACAAAACAACTTGTGCTTTCCAACTTGATTTATCTTTAATTTTTTTTAAGGATTTAGGATTAAAAGGAATTCTTTAGGAGTGCTTGTGTTTTATGTCAGAGCAGAAATGTTTTTGAAAAAATAGCATAGCAAATGATAGGTCCAAAAAGATGATACAGTATTTCCGAAAAATATATGCAACATAGAGGAAACTTTTTATATTCCTTTACTTCTTAGAATCGATTTATTTTGTGAAAAGAGAATACATTGAGACAACTTATTAATACAGAAAAAGTATAGATATTGTTAATAACAATTAACCATCGGTCTTAAATAATCGTAAATACAGTGTTCCGTAGAATAAGAACCTACCTACCTTTTTGGATGAATTATGTTAATACGATCCCAAAGATGCTTGGTTTTTAAAAATCAGGATGTTGTAAATACACAAAGAACTATTTTTTCTTGAAAGCAAATAAAACACACAACTTTAATACACAATTTTTATTATTTAAATTTAAACTCAGAAAAAAAGCAGTTATGTTAAAAAATATAATTTATTTCATTACAGTGATCAGTGATAAATATATAAATAAATAAACCAACAACAGACTCCAAAAGAAGATTCTCATCTTGAATGTGTGTGTAAAAAATGCTTACATGCCATAATAATAATGAGTGACAAAATTAATATAAATGGTTTTTTTTTAAGTTCTAAAGTAACTTGTCTCAACCTATCTATGATAGATAGACAGATAACTTATTTTATTCCAAAATAAATAATTATAAAGACGATTTTATTTTGTTTTTAAACCACGTCAAGAGTATGTTTACCCAACCGAAGCCTGCTCCCATACAGATCAAAGAGTGCATATCGACAGTAGCTGAAATGAGTCAGATGATGAGTAACATTAATAAAAAAATCAAACTTAGTGTAAAATATTATAGAATTATTTTCTTTACTTTAGTAGAATATTAATAGATGTCTTTTATATGTCTTTTATAATTGTTATGTACCTATATATTGTTATTTATATATGTAAGTTATTCAGAGAACAGGTGTATACAAATTAGGAAGTGTAATGAAATGCATTAGATGAAAACCACAAACTATCAATACTGTACAATAATTCCTATGCATAAATTCATAGGTATAGCGTCACACCACTAAGAACAAAATATTGTTAAGCAGCAACCTCGGCAGCAACACACAACACAATTTAAGGAGTAAGTTACTTACATCTGACATACTTATTGTACTTAGTAGTACCTATGTAGTGATGAAGTACACAATCAGGCACTAAAAAAATATAAAAAAAATGACAGATCTGTTACCCAGATATACCTCAAAATATACCTATATATACCCACCTTATCAATTTAATTCCTGAACATATTTTCATTTTGTTAATGGGTTTTAGTATATTTTCTATCTCATCAAAGCCTGAAAATATTTTGTGTCCACCATCAAGCTTAATTTCAGTTTTCCCAAACAACACCTTAAAACATTCATGAAATAAGTAACAGTGTGGTGGAAAGTATTTTATTAGTATCAAAAAATTCAGTATTTAACTATGACCCAAAGCGTCAAGATTTAACTTTTACTTAAAATCAAATATATTCGGAATCAAATTACAACTGTTTTATTTACACATGTCGAGAAGTCTATTTCAAAACATCAGAGAAGAAATTCCAACATATATGTGACTGGGCTCATATATACTTAGTTGTAAATACTTGTTATTGTCCCAATTATGTAGCAAGTGATTAAATATTCGATAAAAAATATTCTATTACTAACATGAGAAGTAACCAAATCAAAATCCAATACCTTAAAAGACATATCCTGGCATATTACAAGTTTTTTTTGTGGTATAGTTTGGTGTTGTGGTATGGTATGGTTTTGGTATAGATATCATCCCATTCAGCAAAAAGTACTTCATTTTTTCCACAAATAAATGTACCTGACCACTGCTTATTTGGAGTGCAAATTGTGTTATAATAATTATTTTTCAAATTTTCAAACAAATGCTGCATCTATTTCATTATTGACTAGTGGCTTACCGGGAGTTTCCTCTAAGCTATGACCTGGCATTTCAACTCCAGCTGAAGTAATAGTACTTTTAGGTGGATCGTGTAATGGTATATGTTTTATTTTTTTTATGTTTTGTACTCTTGGTTCGCTCCTCGGTTCGCTCACATGGTGGTTTTCGCCTTTTTTTAGGATTTGATAAATAAGAAGGGAGATTAGGAAATATCACTGGTACTGACTCATTCTTTAATATTGGTTTTCCTCTCGGAATTCTACTAATGGTGCCATCAGCCAATTTTGTTTCGTAAAAACGCAAAATATCCTCTTCTGGGAAGTGCAACTCACATACAACATCTTTTACACTAAATATTTTATCTTGTCTAGGAATTGTTCTTTGCCACTTTTGAAATGTTACAGGATCCTAAAAAGAATACATATTAATGAACATCTAGGGATTTTGTATGATTTCCCACCACCTAAGTTAGAACTTGGGATGTTGCTAGGTTAAAATGGCCTTATTTTAGATATTGGCAATATAGATCTGAAAACTAGTGTTTAAACATAATATTTGTTAAAAAGGCGAATAATTAAACTATTTTTAATGTAATCATATTAATTTTTGTTCTTATTACTATACAAGAGACTTGGGTTGTTCTCTCCCCGTTCTTTCCTGAGCTTCCTATCAGAAGAATAACCCGCTTTACATCCCGGCACGAAGCAAACTCTACTTGTATAACAAGTTATGTCACTCATTGTTTATATTAATAACGCAAAAAGACAGTAATAAATAGTTTTTTACACAAATAATCCAAAAAAATCTCGCGTTGGTGTATCTAATACACGAAAAATTAAGTGCGGATGCGATCACTGCGCCTCTGTCGGCCAACCCAGCGAACTAACCAAAAATATGGACAGAAATCGCAAATGCGGCCATAAGCGTTCGGTCTCCTACCCTATAGCCCTCCATACTTTCAACACATAAAGAAGTCACATTTAAAGAGGGCTAGAACGATACACTACAGTCACACAGACACAAGTCACAGGAGTATACAGCGGAATTCAGAGGTTTGATGAGTTGATCTAAAAATAAATACACTATTATATTTTAATCTTATTATAGTTTATAAATCTAATAATGAGCGTTATCACTTGCTCATTAAGGTTACCCAAACCTGTCTTAAAATTCAGGGGAAGGATCGGATTGATCCTTGATCATAGATAAATCACAGGAGTCTGGCGCTCCCACTAAATTTTCGATGCGAAACCGTGCGTGCGCAATGGCGAAACAAGAATAATAGGTATTATTATGGCTTTGTATGGCCACCGAACATTAACAATAGACTAGAAGCACCGAACATTAACAAGAGACTAGAAGGTCCACTTTCAGCCAGCACTTTTGATGTAGCGCTTACAAAGGCGAGATGCCAGACTTTAGACCAGACGGGGTGAAACGTGGGATGAGGCCTGAGCGGTTAACCAGCATTTCATCAGGTTCCGCGACGGGGCAAGGAGGGAATGCTGGGGGCGGGGATTAGAGTTTTCGCCTTCGGCTACTAGTCTATTGTTAATGTTCGGTGCTAGAAGGTTCACTCTAAACCCCGCCCCCATTAATTCCCTCTTCGCCTCGTCCCGGAACCTGATGAAATGCTGGTTTACCGCTCAGGTCTCGTGCCACGTTTCACCCCGTCTGGTCTAAACTCTGGCGTCTCGCCTTAAGCCCTACATCAAAAGTGCCGACTGAGAGTGGACCTTTTAGTATCTTGTTAATGTCCCTGACATGGCCCTCCGCTTGCTACGGGGGCGCAATCAACGAGAACTAACCAAAACTAACCCAAAATTAAGAAAAAAATGGAAGTTAATAAAAAACAAACAAAACCTTATAGATAGGTATACAAAACATCTGTCGCGACTATATATATGTATATGGTCGCTACCGACGGGAACTGAACCCGCAGCGCGGAAATGACGAGCAGACCCTCTACCTACTACACCACCGAGGCGATGAAGGATTTTCGCTCGAAAGTAAAGACATGGTCAGCGTGGATAATTCTTAAGATAACTTTAAATAGATTACGATAGTTACTTCCCGTAAGCGCTGTGTTCGCCAATCCTCTTCCCTCACCTCGGCCGTGGTTCGCGTGCGTAACGTAGTCTGGCCGACACATTCCCTAGTTTTATTATTATTTAGTCTCTCGTTTTAGTTGTTGTTGCTTTGTAAAATAAAATAGTCGTTTTTGAGCAGTTTCGCCATTTTTTAAGGAATTTTTTTATTGTTAAGTGAAACAAAAGTATTGTTTAGTGTTGGCATATAGACAGACGTAAGAATTAGCCAACTAACAGTCCAACAGTTAATAATAATTATTATTTCATTGGTACATTATCTTTTGCAGGAATCTTCGGAATTAAAATGTCTGAATATGCGTGCAGTGTATAAATGTAATCACTTACAAAAATCGCCTGCCAGGTGTTACTTTTCACAGATTTCCAGATTCTAATTCTTATGACCAAAAATGTTTTCTTTGTATCATGACCAAAAGTGGGTCAATTTGTGTAGTAGGGAAGACAATTTTAATACTACCAACAGTAGGATTTGTTCGGAGCATTTCCTCGAAACAGATTTCAAACGGGATTTACGAAATGCGATTTTATTCGTATTGATTATCGATATTTTAAAAATACCGTGGAGTAAATATAACGCTCTACTAATAATCTAAATTATTTATATCTAGAAATCTAGGTATAAAACGGATAGGTACACAACACGTGAAATACGAAAGACGCCTAATATTACTGGTTTTAAAAAAATAAAACTTCTAACTTACGAACATATAGGGTGTCCTAACTTTGTTCCACGCTACTTCAATGTCTTATTTTAAATTAGACACCCTATGTTTCTTGCATTTTTCAAATATGAACATAATTTTAAATAAATATTGTTTAATTGCCCATTGTCAAACACTAACAAAACAGTTGAAAAATCGCACGGTGTGATATGGCGAAAACCGCTTACACATGTCCCTATCTTTATTACCTATTTATAAAAGCTGTCCATGGCAAATAATAAAGGAATTTTTTTTTAATGTCGATTTAGTCGAAACATTTCCTATCTCAAACTGCCATTTTTTTAAATGCCATCGGAAGTTGTCATAAAGTAAGATAAGGACACGTAAGCGTCTTTCGCTATATCATACCGTTTTCGAGATATTAGGCATCAAAGTTTGCGATTTTTAGCTGTTTATATCTGGAAAACGGTTAGATATTTGACAGTGAGTGTTTAAAACAATATTTATTTAGAAGTATATTCTCGAAAATACCAAAGTATATAGGGTGTCCCGTTTAAAATACGCAAGTGAAGTTGGCTGCAACGAAACTGGAACGTCACAGGGGACATGTATTTTCGTCAGTTTTGATTGGAAAATTTTTTCTATTAGACATTTTTTGTGTCTCTTATATAATGGATTTCTAGATATTAGATAGTTAGTAGGACGAATTATGTATGTATTTGATCCACGGTGTGAAACAGTTTATACAACCTAACACAAAATATGTACAGGGTGGCCCGTTTAAGCTGGACCTATACCTTATTTCGAAAACTACGGGGGTAGCCAAAAAATAAGTAAATACAAATGTTGTTCCTAGTAAAATGATATTTATTTTTTTTTTGTATTTTTTTAATCGTCACTCAGGGTGGTCAAACAAAGTGACATATTTTTTTTAATGAAACACTATATTTTATTAAATTTTTGGATTCTTCTTAAAATCAAATATAGGATTTATGATGTTATGCCTCTAGAGTTAGTAGTTTCACAGCTATAAACAGTTAAAAATCGGTACTTTGGCTACTTTTCACCTTGGTGGCAAGAAGACTATTGGCGATGGAGTAAAATGAATTTCACATTTCAATCTTAACTTTTCAAGAGCTATCTGACGGTACTAACTGACAGGTGGTACCTGGTACCTCGGTAGGTACCATCAGTTACCACCATCAGATAGCTCTTGAAAAGTTAAGATAGGAATGTGAAATTTGTTTTGCTCCATCTTTAATGGTCTTCTTGCTACCAAGTTGAAAAGTACCGATTTTCAACTGTTTATAATAATTGGTGAAACTACTAACTCTAGAGGGTGTTTCATTTTAAAAAAATTAACTTTGTTTCACCACCCTGTATATAAAAAGTGACGAGTCAAAAAATATAAAGATAATTTTACTCGGAACAACCTTTGTATTTAATTTTTTTTGCAATCCCCCTAGCTTTCGAGATAAGGTATAGACCCATCTTAAACGGGCCACCCTGTACAACTTTTCTAAAAGTTCCGAGTATTTGAATGCTATACCCACGTATCTGTGAATTATGATTAGATATATACCTATTTACATGTTTTTCTTTTAGAGCTGCCATTAAATAAAGAGTTAAAAGAATGCACAAAAACTTCATAAAAAAGAATCTATAAAATCCAAATCTGCAAGCAATTGAGACGTGAGGCATTCAAAGAAAAAGAATAACGATATCTCAAAAGATTAAGTAATTGGTCCCTATAGTCAAATGCAGGTAGTGATGGCAATAGGTTTATTTGCCAAATGGAGGCAACTAATTTATATTGGGTTTGGCCAGGGCATGACTAAACAAATATTGCTTGAAACTAAAAAATATATTATTTAAGGGAAAATTTGCCAAATTCAATAAATTTTTGCGAACCCCCGTAAATTCCGTCAAATCAAGTAAACATTTGCAAAATCACATCAGAAACATCATATTTACGCAATTTTCTAATATTTTATACTAAGTGATTACACCCCTGCTGTATGTTACTTATGTTTAATTTTAATTTCATGTGATATTTATAATAATCCAAATCCAAGTAATCATATTTTTTTAATATAATGTAAGTTTCTGAAACATTTTGATGAGAAATGTTCATTTCATGTTGTCCCGAATTCCTATGGTTATATTGTTCTATAAGTTTAATGCAAAACATTATGAAAATTTACTGGCTAAAAGGCAAATAAACATAATCAAAAGGCTAAACCATATAATACTTAAACAAATAGCGCATAAACTTATTCCCAGTGGGCCAGGTGACGTCACTGCTGTTGAGACGCACGGGCCAGTTTGGCGGACAAATATTGTTGATTTATCGGGAGAGCCACAAACGACATAATGTGCATTTGTCCAAATCGCCCGAACGGTGCTTCGGAAGCGGGCGTGGCCATTTACGCATGCGTAGTTACCGCCGACACAATTGTCCAGAAAGAGAGGCTTAGACAAGAATGGATAGAAAGTAAGCAATTTAAGGGTAGTTCATATAGCAACGAATCACGAAATACGAATTTTAACGCCATTGGTCAGATTAATTGACAGGAGCGTTGACAGATGCATAATTTAAGATTTTACGAATTCGTGAAATTTAAAATCTACGGCGCGGGAAACTTGAGTTCATTTCAAGATTTTACGATATTCGTGAAAAATTTCGGCCGATTTGACAGTTGGTTTGGTTTTTAAGTTAGAATAATTAGATTTGATTTGTTTTCGTTATTTTTTCGTATGTATGATGTTTGATTCGCCGGATTCGCCCTTATATATTTATTTACCTATGATATGTGAAGAGTTTTATGTAAATAAGATATTTTTGTTTTTATAATTATTATAAGATAAGCCTTTATGACAACCAACAGCTAAATATCTTAAAATAAAATATGACAATAATAATGAACTACGGTTGATATTGACGCTCTACTGGACCAATAATATTAACGACTGGTGATAAAAGTTTTATCTTAAAATATACATATATCTAAGTGTAGGAGATAACATCTCTGGTGCTGAAATTGGCTCTCGGGTGTGGTCTTTTTTTTTGTATATGGAGAAATCTTTTCCACAAGAAAATAGAAGTCTTTGAAAGACATTTTATGCTAGTTCCTAAATATTTTCTTATCATTTACCCTAATTTTTTGCATGAAATTATGAGATGCTCCATGCGACCACCGTTGCTTAAAGATCTCACAGACACCAATAATAGGACCTATTATTCTTTTTTGTCGCATCTTAAGCAACAAGTAAGCTCCTATTACACGTCTACGTCTATGTCGACAATCCATTCATATTAGAATATTAATTATTAATTTTGAAAAACACAAAAAGGAAACACAATCCTCCTAACCTATCGTCAAACGTAAATGTCACAGTGAAAATTTGAAATTTCCTAGAAACGTCTACGAATTTCGTCTTGGTATGAAATGGTCACTTTTCACGAATTCGTAAAAACAACGATTCGTGATTCGTGTTTCGTGATTCGTTGCTAAATGAACTCTGCTTTACATAGGGAAAATCAACCGTTTTATAAACCGATGGAGTAGGGACCGTGCAACGTTGCCAATGTGTAATAATTTTCTCCGGTATGTTTCATATTAAATGAACCAAATTTTATTAATAAATTTTACTTTGCTGCTTGCACTAAAAGTAAGTTTACATCATCGTTTAAACGGCCACAAATATGACAAAACAAAACAGCACTTACAAAGCATGAATACCAAACTTCACACAAGTTCAATTATCAGGAAACCAAGATACCTACTGTTGCGCGTAAAACCCTTTTAAATGTGTTAGCGAGATATAATGAAT
>MU192896.1:0-12948 GCA_016904865.1 Pissodes strobi | reverse complement strand
TTTGCCAATTAAACATCTGGCAACGTTCCAAGAATAACCTTTTCATAAAACATTCCAAAGCGCATTATATTTAACGCGTCCGTAGGCAACCAACAATTCTTTTAAGGTATATTACTGCCGAAATAGGAAATTAGTCGCAAGGTATTAAGGGTGGAATCATTGACTTTATTCGACTTCTATCTGTTACATATTCGTGCTAAATTGTTATGTAACACTACTAGACTGAATTTCATCAACAAAAAGCGCAATTTCTGGAAATGTTTCACATAAAACAAAATAAAAAGTCATAAACTGGCTAGAATTGGGAGAGATCTGAATATACCGAAAAATGTCACACTAAATAATAAGGGTACTGTCTCAATGTAATTAAAAAATCGATATATAAAAAGTTTGATAATAAATGGAAAAAGACCTCCGAAGAGCTGTCAATTTAAAGGTAAACATTATTCTCAAATAAGTGAATCCTTCCCTTTTTCATATGGTTTTCGAAATTTCCGTTTATAGCTAGACGTCACATTACAACTATTATTAGAATGCTTACATTAATCATTGTTTAACTAGAGAACGTCTGGTATACGAAACGATCCCCTTTGTGAATGTGGTTAACCGAAAAATTACATCATATATTTCTAGAATGTCCTATAAATATTATTCCACATATTGATATGTATGAAGAGTTCAGAGTTTTGGGTGTTAGTTAGTCCCCCTTTTAATATGGTTACGGTCCTATCTAATATAAATTCAGATATTCGTAAATTGATAATCGCATTTTTAAACTATAATCATATCAAGCTTTAAACATGATTAAATTTAAATATCTAATTTCTTACTGTTTCGATTAGCTCCAGCGGTACTCATTAACACCAATCCTTTCCATCCGACGCAGTTCCTTTTGTGTAGCTCTTCCACTACGCGGGAGCGAGAGTTTTATTGTCCTTTGTTGTATTTGTCACACTAATATACACAACCATACCGAGGTCTATTGGGAAATAGTTTTTAAGCAGGACCGTTTTATATATGTAAAATAACGTCGTGAAACGTATTGTGGTCATAACACAGGGATCCAGGAGTTCCGACTCGCCATACTGGATCTCTCCTAATGTGCTGGCGTATTGCCTTGCAGCAATGGCAAAAAAAAACAACTAAAAATCTTTTTTTATATAATCCTCGTTTGTAATCGTACAATTATTCAAAACTTAGGAATATTACAATTTGCAGCTGCATTAATGGTTATAGCAGGTAACGTTTTGGAATGTTTGCTGCAGATTACTGGAAACATCGATATTTTTTTTGGTATTGTCTTACATACCGATGGAAATATTTGAAGTAGATGGTGCTGACTGTGTTGAAAGCATCTGGGCAACTTCAGTTTTCTTTTTTAATGGGGCCTCTACATAGTCCTCTGCGACTGCCGAAGATTTCTAACCTCCATGTCGTTTAATTTTCACTAAATATCCGCCATGGTTAGCCAAATGTGAAGCGGATGACCATCTAAAACAATGACCAGAATACTGTTCAGGATTTGGCAGTTCTAAAAATGTTGCCATGGCCTTCGGCATTTGGCTCATCGTGTTAATTCCAATAGGTTGTGTTGTACAATGACCATTTTTATATGTCAGGAAAAAATCATCGATGGGGTGTATGTACTGGTTTAATATTATTATATTTTTTGATGAGTTTGATCCAAACTTCATCAGTTATTACGAATAATCTTGGTAAATTTGTTTTTGCTTTAGGTACAGTTACAAGAATTGTGTCTGTTTTGTATTCAATGTCATCAATAGACATGTTGGTTAGTTCTCTACGGCACGGCTACAAGCACCGCAGTAACCCATTATTAAAGCAATCTTGAAAGAGAAAATTATATTGTAAAATATAAACTATGCATATTTAATAAACTTACCTTTATTGCAAGATACCTACTTCTTATCTAATGCTTCATTAATAAATCGTTGTATGTCATTGAATTGTAAGATTCTTGATTTCTTGGGTTCATAGCCTTCAGATAATCTTTTCAATAATATAATAAGTTAATAAATTTCGATATATCGGTGTTTTGTTCAATATTTAGCATCCGTCGTAGTATTGAATAACTTCTCCAAATTGTCGAACTTTACCCATTAGGTATCTCAAAATAAGAAATCATCAAATTTTCAGTGACAATTTCAACATTGTTCGGGGAACACCAATTTAAAAAAATCTTATATTCCTTTCTATACGCTTCTTTGGCCTTCTGAAGTAGTAGTTTGTCTGTGGTACTTAACATCGAGGAAATAATAAAAGGAGAGTCTCCGAATCATATGTGTGATTTGGCACACCGTTTGATGCGCAACTAAGTTGCGCATGGAGCGCTAGTGTCGAGGGAACTAACGCCGGAATTCGGAAGTGACGGAAAAGACGAGTTGAGACGAAGCCCATCTTCATCAAACCCGAACGTTCGGCGTCCTCACGTGGGAAAGCCCCAAAGCATCGCAAATCCCGAGCGGACCTGAAGCTTTCGACAAAATGATTCTTGATTTTAGGTATGTCTTGGATTAGATTGGGTTAGCACCTGGTTAGTTTCCTTTTCTTGAGCACCCGTAGCGAGCGAAACGAGCGGAGGGCCATAAGAAAAGTGAAATAACGTTTTCGAAACTTTGCTCCCATCTCCCTCCCGTGTACGGAACTCGAGCGAGAAAGGAAGCCGTCGGTGAAGCCTACGAGTGTTGTGGGTTAATACCGCCTTTTAAGTTATTGTTTAAGTAAAAAAGTTCTTTTTAAATGTCCTGAAAAACAAAATGGCCGTCATAAGAAAAAAAAATGATGATTTATAAACGTTCTCGACTGAAGACTTATTAATAGTGTGTTATTAATTGTTTTGGGACTATAATTATTATTTCAAAGCCCGTTTTCACCCGTGGTTTAGCTGTGAAAGTAAGTATTAATGTAGGGTAAAGTCGGCTATATTGTACCGGCTGCTAAATTGTACCACTTCAATATTTATTAAACTGTAAGCTTCAAACGCTGTCTATTTAGCTTGCTTGATGTCTCTTGGCGCCAAAACACTCACAGATCAACACTCGTGAACGCCGGCATACGGGTAAAGACCAAATTCAGGTATTTCCAAATAACGTGGTTGCGCAGTAAGTTTTATGCAGCTTGAGCTAAGCCTTTGTGTCCGGATAATCGCTATTTAGTAGTTCGGGTCGCATTTTTCTTAATTACAGGTGATTTTGCTATATATTAGGTGAGTTAAATTTAATCCAACCTCACTTTCCTATAAAGAAATAAGACAATTTGTGTCAAGGATACCGGTTCGGTAATTTGTACCACTACTGTTTATAAATTCAAGATTAATTTTTAGTTCTTTTTAAAATCTGTTTAGTTGTAGAAATGTTAGTTACGAATCGTTATGTTTTCTGTTTAGTAAAAGTTTCAATAAAAATGTTTTATTCACTATGGCAGGGCGAACGTTGAGACGCAGTTAAGGCAGGGCGAACGTTGAGATGCAGTTAAGTGAGGTGACTCACCGCAGATTTCTGCGATCAATAGAATTTATGTCTGGGGACTATCCCATAACTCTCAGCAGTCAGCTGTTTTCATGTACTTCGTGATGTAACAAATCGTTTGTATGCCTCTGATGGTCTAGAGGTTTGCATGGTTAGCCTTCACTTCGGCAACGCGAGTTCAATTCCCACCGGTTTCTTTTTATTTTTTTTAAGGTTATATTTCTAAACAGTTTTTTTTCTTGATTTTGAGTATGTCTTGGGTTAGCACCTGGTTAGTTTCCTTTTCTTGAGCCCCCGTAGCGAGCGGAGGGGTGAAAAGTGAATTTAGGCATGGTGCTGAGAGTTATGGGATAGTCTCCAGACGTAAGTATCAATAGACGTCTATATATCAGCGAATGTTCAGACGCAGCGTGAGGTGGCGCAGCTTTTCTACGCCGTGAGCCTGCGATCTAAACACAAAACCGCCGTGAGGAAAAGCTTGAAGCCGTGAATTTCTGCAAACTGCACGGGTGGTTCGATGATAATTTTAGTACTTTTCATCAGGGAGCCGACATTTTCAGGGGATGTAGCTGGGTTAAAAAGAAGATCCTGGACGAAAACGGAAACCCGTACCCCATGGGGGGCCACCTTAGACCATACGGGGAGACCGGGGCTATAATTTAAGGGGGGATTTTGTAGGAAAAACCGTTTTTCGCCCGTATCTCTGCAACGAAGGCTCGGATCGAAATTCTGGAAAACGATGACCCCGCTTGTTGAAGTTTTCACTTCTATCGTGTGGTCTTAAGCACACACAATTTTTTTTTTTAAATACAGTTGCATACGCTATTTCTTCCTCAACAAAATCAGAATCGGATTCCGACAAATTCCACAAATATGTATTCATCATAGATAATAGTAGGCATCTACTCTGGGCATACAACTGCGTTTCATCTAAGGAGGGCTAGAGGGAAGGAGATCAAACGCAATGTTATTATTTTGGTCATGGTTTGTCGACGGTAAATGAGCTTAAGATCTCACCGCCAGAGGGCGTCCGTGTCTTATGCGATAGGAAAAATACATGGTTTCTTATGGACATAGTGGACATTTTTCACTTTTTCTTTATTGGAAACGTATTATTTGATGTTATTTAACCCCTAACCACAGCTTTAGTGTATAAGCTGTACCTTAACCATCGTAGTGCGGTCTCGGTGACGGCAAATTAAAAGAAAAACATTTTATTTGTGTATGTGTCAAGCCTTCCTGTTTGGAATGGGCAGCCAAGATCTATAAAAATTGTAAGCATCATAAATCGTTAGCGATTTTGCTCAATTCGCTATCGCTCGTTGCCATTTCAATTTTAGAGGCTGTAACTTAAAGTAGTTATTTTTTTTCATCAGATGTTTTTCCATACTTTTTAGAATCTGTTAAATAATGTTGCTTAATATAACGAGTTTAGTTCTATAGACAATTTTTTGGCGTTTGTGTAAAAAATGAATAAAATATGTTATTCACATTATTTTTCATCATTTATTTTTTGAACAAGAAATTAGGGTAAAATGTTTATATGTAGTTTTATTTTAGGTTACCCTCTAACCCAGTGGCGGCTCGTGTAGGCAAAAATAGGTGAAGCGCAATTAGGTAGGTAGCGCCGCAGGCCGAAGTGCGCCGCAGGCGAAAAATGTTTGGGGCCACGCCCAAATGTCCCGCGGTGGCGATACCGGCGAGAAATAATATACCATGAGCGCCGCCACCAATTTATAATAATATCAAAAAGATAATAGAATTACTAACTTACCCACACTCTCGCGTACAGTTATTTTGACTGCTCCCATCTACTTTTTAAATATAAGGTCCATTCTTCGATTTTTCAGAGCTGCAAATTTATCGATGATATCGTCATAAAATGATTCTACACTTATAAGTTCATTTAGAAGTCCTTTTTCAATAGAAATTTTTGCTAAGTTAGTAAGCCTGTTTTCTGTCTTTGAGTTACGAAGATATGTTTTAATTATTTTTAAGCAAGAGAAACTACGTTCAACTGATACGCTAGTAGAGGGAATTGTCACAATAAGGCAAATTAATTTCCAAGCTTCCTTAAAAATATCTAGTTTCGTATAACATTTCCAACATTCGATCTAATTGAATATTGCGGTAATTTTCATCATTATAATTAAAACTTAATTCATTTTTTAGTCTTGATAAATCAGAAAATATAATAGGGAAACACTTTTTCACATTATTTAATAATTCCGTGGGAAAGTCTTTTGAATACTCTTCAAACCTTATTGTGTCCATCAATGCAACAAAAACAATCTTATCCATATCTTGAAATCTAGAATCAATTTGTCCTGAGATTGTATCTAAAATTTCATAATATACAACTTTGTACTTTTCAAAGATTTCTTTGGCCGTTAACGTTTTTCGTCCAATACGATAATCAGCTGAGACTACCCTCATACCCACTAAATCATATAATTT
This sequence comes from Pissodes strobi, assembly GCA_016904865.1. NCBI lineage: Eukaryota > Metazoa > Arthropoda > Insecta > Coleoptera > Curculionidae > Pissodes > Pissodes strobi. Next base: position 7,003 of record MU192896.1, on the reverse strand, counting down.
CTGAAAACTGTTCTCAGTCCTCTTTTCATTTAAAAGTTTTTGGGTATTCCTAATTTGTGACATGCAAAGATTAATATTTAGTAAGCGTTTCTGTAACGTATCAAAAAGAATATCGGTAATTTCAAAAATGTCACTAAAAATACCAATTAAAAGAGCAAATTCAAAATTATTAAGATGGTTCAAAAAGCCCACGCTTTGTGTTATTGAAGTTTGATCCGAAGTTTTGTCGTCTTTAATTTCAGTAAACACTTGTTTTAAACCATCCCATTCATTATTAATAACGTTAACAATCTTAGAGTTAGATGTCCATCGCGTTGTAACAGACGTTGGTATTCTTCTTTTTATGATTGTGTCAGCTACATTAGTCCTCTTTGTAGAATGATGAAAAAAAGAGGGAAAACTGTTTACATTCGCAAAGAAAATACGGCACTGTAGTATAGTACTGCAACTCTGTTGGAGTACTAAGTTAAACGGTGGGCTACACAGTGAACAAAAACAGCTTGTGGAGCTTCAAATTTTATTTTTGCTTGCAGACCGGTTACTAGTCCTGACATGACACTAGCGCCGTCATAACACTGCCCCCCTAATTTTGAACGATAATCATAGTTTTCAATTCGTTTTGTAACTAAATTGAAAAGAGCATCAGCTGTTCGATCATAACTAACATCAAAGAAGCCCAAAAACCGTTCAACTAGCTTTCCTGCACTACTATATATACTACCTAATTATTAAGCTGCATTGAGACTTCTGAAGAATGTCTGTTGAGTCGTCCACTTGAATAGAAAAAAAATTGCACTCGTTTATTTCGCGATCTATGTGGTCATCGATATAATCCGAAATGCAGTCTATTAACTCGTTTTGAATTGTCTTTGAATTTGCAGAAAAAACAGAAGATATCTTTTTGTAGTGCTCTTGAATGTCTATATTGCTTATCGATATATACGAGTCTAAAGGTTCTTTGAAATTACCACGATTGTCCGAAGAATCAGATTCATTATGCCCCCGAAATGCTAACTCTTGTTTGCTTAAATAAACAGTCGCACGAATAGGTAACTGCATAAACCTTCTATTTAAAAGGACATTGTCATTAAATTGTTTTATACATAACCTCACGATACACATATAACGGTATGCTGATTTCTAGACTCGTTTTTGACTCACCCGCGCATCTACGACATCCGGGAAAATTTGACGCTGTCATAGTTTATTTAATTAAGTGAATTTTTAGATTTGTTTTGTGTTTATATAATGTTATAGGATTATTTAAATTAAAAACTTATAGTATAATTATGCCGAACTGTGATGTGGCTACTTGTAAGAACAATAATAGGACCACCAAAGGGAGTAATATTAAATATTTTCGTTTTCCTAAACATGAGTTAGCAAATCAGTGGATTCGTGCTTGTCGAAGAGAAGATGGAATTAACATAAAAGATCGTAAGTATCTTTAATTATTAAAGCTTTACTTTATTATTTATTATTTTTATTACATATTTCCACGATTTACATGATTTTTTATGGCAGTGGCACACACTCTAAAGGGACATCCTATGGCTAGAGATGGATCCTAATTTCACGTACCGTACCGTGATTTTAGCTGCCGCTAATTCGACATTCGGGTGCTGCTGTGCCTTAGTTCCGTTCTTTAAACATTCTTTTTAGATATACCACGATCAAGTCACGGTTCACGGTCCAGCCAGACACTATGTGGTTAAAAAATATTTGCCAAAATTTAAATAAGTAAAAAAAAATAAAGCAACATGTATTATTGAAGTGTGATTGAAGTGAAACTTCTTAACGCGCGCCGGGAGGAATATTTACACATGCTCACATACGATGGTACCAGGGTGCTAAAATCGGTTAGGTTCTGTAGCGCTACAAAAGCTCATTGATTTGCGCACCTAATCGCGCTATGTATTCGCGATGCAATCGTTCTGTTCCAACAGCTCTCGTGGCCGAGTGGTCTAGGTGGTTAGGTCTCGATTCGGCGGCTCTATCGGCGGAGCGGCGCGGCCTGAGTTCGAACCCCGTTGCTTTTTTTAATTTTTTTTTTAAGGTTTATGAAGAATATTTTTTTTTCATTGGGGCCTTTTCTTTTTGTTAATTCAGTGGTATATTTTAAAAAACTACTTTTTAACGAAATCCGTTACGATATGTATATGATTTTATTGTGATATATTTGTTAGCTTACAAGCAAAAAATATGGGATTTGCTCTATTACCTTGTCAAGACATAAGCGAAACTTTTATGAAGAATATTTTTTTTTCATTTAGGCCTTCCCTTTTTGTTAATTAGTATTATATTTAAAAAATGATATATTAAAAAAAACTACTTTTTAACCAATTCCGGTACGATATGTAGGGGTCGTCATTTCCTTGACAACTTCTTGATTTTGTCTTGATCTTGTCTTGGTTTCAAGACAAGATCATGGCAAGAAATGATCTTTGTTTTTCAAGACAAGGCAAGAAATTAGTTCTCAAGTTCAACATTTCTTGGAAAGAAACCAACAAAATCTTGAAATTTCTTGAAAATGTAAAATAAAAAAAACTCATTTGTTTTGCTAGTTTATTGAAAAAAAAACAAAGCACTAAAACATTTTTAATTGAATGATAAAAAAATTATTATGTAAAAAATAACTTTTTTATTTTCAAAGATTTTTGGATATGTTATGGCTTAAGGTATTGGGATCAAAAAGTACTTTGCAAACCGAGTCTACTTCAGTGGAAATGAAATAAATATGTAAAAATGGGCAAAAAATATTTGAAAGGGTTCAGAATATTGACTATTAAATAATGAGGTCAATACAAAGAAAATTAAAATTGTACTTTAAGTTTGGTAAAATTATATCTTGTGGGCTAAATTAAATTGGATAATTTTTTAATGCTTAATGACTTTTTATTTGCATGGGATTTTTTTTATTATTTTTGGAGATGTTATGGTCTAAGATATTAGAATCAAAAAGAACTTCTCTCAGCTGATCTACTTCAGTGGCGTACAGAATATTTGAATTTACGTAATTTTTTTAAATTAAGAAAAAAATAATTTATGAAGGAAAGAATTATAAAACAATACTATCATGACCGCGTGCCCCTCGCTTCTACGCATCAAGTATAAACATCACATCAACCAATCTCATCCCGACTTTTTTACTTAGTTCTCAAATGTTGAAATAATACTTAAATACCCATTTATACATTTAAATTATTTTCTAGAGTAAAACTATGTATAATATATCAATTATAATTAGTAATATAAATTAATATGGAATGAAAATGCTTTTATTCTTTAGTTAACACACGTACACGTATAATTAGGAACGTACCTATTATCGAAAATGTCCTTTAAATTCCCCCCAAACTGCGAATATTGCATTTCAAAACATATGTTCTATACACGCTTACATAGCAGAATCGAAAGCGTCGTTCCCGGGTGACGTCACACGTTTCTGTCTGCCTGCGCAAGAGCATACCGTTATATGTGTATCGTGCATAACCTGCAATTTATTTCTTAAAGCGTCTTCAATTGTAGTGAGGCTTTTCTTTAACTTCGCAAATGATAATGCACAGTGAATATTGTCCGAAGAAGCTTCATGCCTACTACAACCTCTTGTCACATTCCCAAAATTGTTAAATACGTCTTTATTCCAAACGCTCGATTTTCCACCTACACTTAAACAGGGCATACAAAATAGTTTCTTTAAATAAACACTTCCACACAACCAATTATATTCAGAATACCACTGATTTCGAAACCTACTTGATTTTACTTGTTTTTCTATTTGAAGGAAAGGCTTAGGTCCCTCCGTATTTAAAAATTCTCTTTTATCATCGTTTTTCCACCTGGAAAATGGTGTTTCTAACAAGATTCAGATCGGATCATACAAAGGAAACATTTCGTAAAACAATGCGCGACAACGACGTGTTGCAAATTTGCTTCCGAACGACTGTGAACTGAATTTAATATTATTTTTAAACATAAGAACCTGTCGGAGTCGCATTGTCGGGCTGCTTCCGTTCTATAAATAGCTCACGTATCTAGCATGTCTGCTTCGCCCGTTGCCATAGCAACCATCGTAAATAAACAGTGGCGGATCTAGAACCTTCGGGACCTGACGCAAAATCTTTTTTCGGGGCCCCTACATTGTTTTTTCGCAAGGGGTGGACCCGCCGAAAGCGAAGGATTTTGGGGGTGCCACGCCCAATTGTCGCCCAAAAGTCATTAAAATCGTTAAAAAAAAACAAAAAGATCGTGGGTCCCTTGTGACCAATATATTTATATTTGAGAATAAGAAGAATAGGAAACACGAATAAAAAACATAAACATGACGATGAATGTTATTTACATTAGATCAAACCAGTTTTCCCATAGATATAAAGGATTCAATTAAAAGTTTTAATTATGTAATTATAATAAGTATATAGTTATTTAATTTTGAAATGAAAATATATAAAATATTTAATAGTTACCTACTAAATTTGTAATAATTAACAACAAACACGGCCAACAGAATTAGCAGCATTCTTCCCCACTTGACCGTCTGTTATTAATTATAGCCTTTGATTGAATTATAGTTTAATTAATTTAAAACTAAGCTCATGCTCATTGTTAAGCATGAGCATATTTATAGATTCGGAGCGGCTATTTTCCCTTTGGCTCTGTGAGGTCTTGCTCCTCCAGTCCCACCCGGTAGCTATGCCACTGGGCCCCTCCTCATTTTTTCATGTAGTTTTATTTACTGTGGTGTGGGATGAGTTTCACACAACTCATCAGTTTAGATTTTTCATATTTCTCACAGCTACTAAAAATAAAAATAACAAATACGGAACACAGGAACAAATCAAAAAAAGTTTAATATAACATAATGTGTAAGAATAGAAAAGTAAAGCCAAACGTAAAAATATGCAAACAAACTCTTTACTCATAAAACTAAAAATAAGTTATTACACGGTCTAGGTAATATAATAAAAAAGCAAAATCATAAAACAAAAAATCCCAGATTCAAATCCCAAAAGAGTCACAGTTTTTGTTGAAACAAACAACAAATTAAAATAAACATAACATTATAACATCTAAAAATAAAAAGATAATACACCAAACGTAAAAATATGCAAACTTGAAAAATCTTAACTTATACTATATAAGTTTTATATGGTACTAAAAATAACATATTACACGTTCAAGGTAATAAAATAAAATATCAAAATTCATAAAACAAGAAAAATAGTTTTCACTAGAATAAACAATAAATCAAAAATAGTTTTAATCTATTATAAATTTGGCCGGCGCACCTTGACATTTGCAAATTGCCTCCTCAAAGGATAGTGAGGCAGTAAGGTAATTTTCAATTGACAAAATACTTTTAAGTACTGGTGTCTTCCCTCAGTCATTAAAGTTCATTTTTAATTATGGTAAGTCTTGAACTAATTAAACAGTAGGCAATTGAAATAAATAGTATATTCATAAAAAGAAACTAATCAAATATAAGTAGATTCCCACAAAATATAGCAGCTCTAACATGAAAATACTAAGTAAGATCTGAAAACTCTTCTTCAGGTGCGGCGGAAGAGTATGGTAATGACAGAATTACTTTTACTATCCTAATTAAATTAGAAAACATTGATTCAATTGCCCTCTGGCAACACTGGCTCAATGTCAGATGACTTACTTAGACGTCGGGTGCCCTTTTGTCTTTGCTTGGATATGTAGACGAAAAGGAGAAGCAGATATGTATCCAAAAATTTATACAGCCTAAGAATAGGGAATTATAAATAGTTATACGCATTCATGGTATTTTTAAATATATTTAATGATTATGAAAAATATGTAAAAATATTATACGCATTAGTACACATTAGATAGTAATACATCAAATCGTGCCACTTTAGTCACTGGGGTGTCATAGTGCGTTTTAATTATAAAGTGTGCCACTTTTGGCACGATTGTGTACCTAGGAACAACACTGCGCTCCAGTCCAGCAATGGATATTGGATTTCGGTATTCCTGTATCCAAGTACGCTTTTCATCTTTCTGTCTCTCTTTGGACTCGCCTTTACCGAATAGGAAGCGAGAGAGACAGCGATAGTACTAGGACTAGTCCGACCGTGAAATCTAACGCAATTCACGTTATTCGTCGCGATTGAATCGGACTTCTAGAGGACACATACCCGTTTTACAATATAACAGATTTTCATTATATATTTGCTGTGTATTTGGATCCATAGGTTAATGTTATTAAGCTAATTTTGGTAAAGAAGTATTTCTAACACGTGTACTGTGTTACACGCGACTTTTTTTTTGATCTGGAATATATCGGCTAATTTTTATGATATTTAACTTCTCGTGGGGGCCCCTGAGCTTTGGGGGCCCGACGCAAAGTGCGTCGTCTGCGTCACCTTAGATCCGCCACTGTAAATAAATCTGTATATTGCAGGGCAATTACTGATCTTGCTGTTTGCGATTCCCACGTGTTTCGTGACTGTATTGAGTGTTGAAAACCGCCCGCACCGGCCGATCTTATGACAAGATATTCAGCGCGCTACGTTTTATAGTTAATTATCTTTTATGAGTATCGCACTAATTTTGATTAGAAATTTAGATTATAAAAATTTTATTTAATTAAAAATATTTTTATTTTAATGTAATGAAATTTTTGAAATTGCAGGTGAAGCGGCGCTTCACCTGCGTCCAATGACGAGCCGCCACTGCTCTAACCTATACGAGTATTTGCATTAGCAATGAGCAAAACATTTTATTCTTAATAATTATTAATATCTGAGAACAATTAGAAATCATTACTGTATTATTCACACGTATACAGAGAGAGGATATTGATGAATATGATACAAAATTTATCATAATTTTCTTGATATGAAATAAAAACAATCAGCTGTATTCTCAAAATTACGTCTTTTATTTCATGATGCAAAGTACAAAACAACTTCTGCTTAGATTAACTTTGTCCAAACTCATAGTCAATCACATAAACGTAATAAAACACAATTAA
>MU192895.1:10045-26617 GCA_016904865.1 Pissodes strobi | reverse complement strand
CGTTTTCCCGGTATAGCATTGTAACACTTTAAAAAACTCACCCTGTAGATATTGATATTTTTTCCGACGATTCTGACGAGGAATTAGAAGAATTTATATTTATATATTCAGAAGACCTCGTATTCTTCATCAGAGAATATATCATTTAAATTTCTGTGATGGCATTGACTTTAGAAATAGATTTAGATTATCCAAAAATACCGTTGCGTTTTTATGTCACCAAATTTAAGAATTAATTAAGTGTCCTACAGAAAGGTAAGTGATTATTTAATCCCCTGCTTGGAAGTAGTGAACCAATTATAGTAATTTTTTATGCACGTTATTAGTAGAAGTAGATATAATTACCCTCTGATCCCACTGCCACTAATGAAATATATTTTATATTCTAGGAACTCTGCATTAAATCCTATGCAATAACTCCTGCTTTGCCTACGCTTCTATGCCACAGGCAGTTTTCAAATATCAATTGGTGACCATTGCGGAGTACATCAGTCCACAACTTCTAATAGTATAAAAAGAGTAACCACAGCTATTTGCTCCATAAAACGGAATTATATAAATCTACCTGAAGATGAAGAAATAGCAACGGCCATGCAGGGTTTTTTTAATATTGCAGCCTTTCCTCGAGTGCTATTGGTAGTCGATGGTACCCATATTAGGACCTAGAGTCCTGGAGGTAACCAGGCGGAATGGATTCGCAACAGAAAAGATTTTTTTTTATTAATGCAATGGTTGCATGTAACCATCGAATGTCCATTAGAAACATGGTGTCAAGATGGCCAGGTTCTGAACCTGATGTGACTATTTGTAATAATTCAGCACTTGAAAATGGAATGGGACAGTGTTTAATAATTGGTGATAGTGGTTATGCCATTGAAATATATTTAATGACACCACTAGACAATCCTATCCTACAGAGTCACAAGAAAGATATCAGGAATCTCTTGTTAGAACCAGAAATATAATTGAGCGTACCATAGGAATATGGAAAAGGCGTTTCCCATGCTTAGCTTTGGGATTACGCACTAAAATTCCAGCTTCACAGGACATAATAATATCTACAGCAGTTTTGCATAACTTAGCAATAGCAGAGAATGAAGCAATTATAAATGATCAAGTCCCAGGAAACAACTTGGTAAATAATGAACGAAATCCTGCTTTTAGGGCAGAATTAGTTGACCAATACTTTGGTAGATTAATGTAACACGTATTTTTATACGTAATTTTAAAATTATTAATTATATTACTGAACAGTTTACTATATATAATATACTTTGCATTGATGCTTTATTTAACAGTGTAATTATTTTGTATATCAAAATATAATTAAAAAAATACTGTAAAAACAAATTTATTTATTTAGCACATTTATTTATACATTTTACTCACATGAAACATATATGGGTATACAAAACAGACCAGTTACACATAAGTTATTTACCCCAATGCTTTCACTTTACTGCTCATAAAATGGACGCAGGTTTCCTTTGTTGGGACGCAGACCACAAAATGGTAAAGCATTACTATGGTCGAAATGTTAAAAAAGCCACACCTTGCAATATGAATCGATAAATGGACCCTCGCATACCCCAATAGTAAAGCAATGATTTACTTTTGGGGTATGCGAGGGTCCCAACAAAGGGAAGTCAGCATCAGTGCATCCAATTTATAAGTGATAACCGGACCCATTTAGAGTAAAAGTCCATGTGTAATTAATTGGGTTTGGTCACTCAAATATTATTTTACAACACTCTAAACAACACATGACACAAGGAAAGCAAAGAACAAAGCCACTGGTCAGTTTTTGATATCAAAGTTAGAAATATAATTTGGTAACTTGTGTTTAAATCTAATAGATATGTATAGGGTGTTTCACTATAAATTGACCCCCTCATTATCTCAGAATTCTCAGTTACTATTCAAAATAATAAAAAAAGATTAAATGCAATATATAAATAACTATTAATTTTTACACACTTGAAAATGCATAGAGTTTTAGATGACAAATTTAGACATTATGGTGTGTTATATAAATTGTAATAAAATTGACTAAAATATGATGTTCCATTTAAAAGAAATCAAAAGCATAACTTTAGCCTATATCTGGAATTTTATACATTTATATGTTTTTTTTTGTGATTATATTAAAAAATACTAACTGAGATAAAGAGGGGGTCAATTTATAGTGAAATATCCTGTACACTAATAAAAACGAATTAGAAATTATACTTATTGCTAGTGCTACTGAAAATGCGATTTAAGGTTTCCTCTTTCATTTGCTTCTCTATTCTTTTTATTTCGACGTCTGATTGGAGCGCTTTTAGTTCTTCTGCAGTGTTCAGTAGTTTTAGCTTATTTTCGTCATCTTTAAACCCATTTTCTTCTGAAGCTAATTCTGCTTGTAGACATATTAGCTCTTTTTTCGGTTGAGCAAGTGCATTCACCCTCTCTTCGGCTTGTAATTTTGTCACCACATTTTTTCCTTACTAAAATCATACCTTTTATAACTATGATATATTATAATTCAACAAAAACAAGGACATTTTGTTGTTTTCTCAACTATATCGATTTTTTAAAATTAATACATTTCCATTAAGAACTGCTGTCAATGGAATCAATACTTCCACATCACATAATCCCCTCTTCCCACTTGTAGGTATAAAAAACATGAATTAATAGTATTATAATTCGATTTCATTGATTCCAAAAACCCAGACATCTTCAAATACACTTCTCCTTTCAGCCCCTAACTCAAACCTGACCTGCACTATTTTATGAAAAAAAAAAACGTGAATTGATAGATAGTGAAATTCAATTCCCTGACACCATGCAAAAACATGTGAAAACAATATACCACTATATTTGAAGCTTTTTCAACCACCCCATTTCAACTCCGCCCTTCATCAATCACTTTATAGGAAAAATGTTTTTGATAGTTAATTATTTCCCCAGTATATTACATATTCATTAAAAAATTAAGCCACTAGAAGACAAGTGAGGAAAACTATTAAACCCCCTTGCTCCCTACTTAAACAATTTCAATCTTTCCATCCTTGGCTAGATATAATATGTATATACAAGTATGTTGGTCCAAAATACTTACATTGCAATTTTTTAGAAGCAGGTTTTTTTTTAAGTTGCTGGAGTCCATTTTTTTTCATTCATTTTCAGTGTGACCCCCTTTGTTGTCTTTGTTTATCAGATTGTCAACTTCTGGAGATGGTCTACTCTCAGGCTTACTAGTTTCTGGTTCATCGAGCGATTCTGTCCTCGGTTCCGTCTAAATGAAAACAAAAACTGCCTATTTGCGGAACTACTATATTCTACTAATTATTTTTTTTCATGGAGTTTTAAAAAATATGTAGGTAACTGCTTTATTCCACGCTCAAAACCAAAACAATATTTTAATAAGTTTTGGTTAAATACTTGTGTACTTATGCCCAATGCACCTAATGTCCAATTAAAAATAAGAAAGTCCAAATACTTAAAATGAGACATTCCATTTCAAAAGAGAAATTTTGCAGGTTGTACTCTAAATTAACAACCAAAGTATAAAAAACCTTTTTTCGTGTTATTTCAGTCCTATAAGTATAAGATCAGTTCTCATTTTTTAGAAATTTAAAGAATAATGGAATAAAGTCTACCTATAACAATTCAAATGTAAAATGTGACACTTATCTAACACATGTAGGTCAATGCTATTCGCTCTGTGCTTCAGAGTAGTGGGGGAAATGACGAACGATCGTGCGCGCGAGTCGGTGAAATGTGGAACTTTATTTAGCTACCATACCGGACCATAATATTTATCTATGATACCGGACAAATATACACGTGGCATACATCGAAATCTTAGATATAATGGATTATCTTAGATGCTGTGTCAAAAATTGTGCGAATAATATGAAAAATTGTGAGTATACATTTTACTGATTTCCAACAGCTAAACATAAATTAGCTCAAAGAAGAAAGTGGATTGACGCCGTAAGAAAACAAAAGTATTCAGTGTGTCTATCAATTTCCATATTGAAAAAATAAATTATTTTAAATCGTCTTCATTCATTCTAAAGTAATCTCAGTAAAACTTCATGATTCGAATTTTTAATCGTATCAATTTCACAATGCTATTATTATTATTATGATATTCTTATGTTTACGCTTTCATAACCTACAAAGTTTTAGTATTATGCTGAATACACACAGAATTGAATATCGAACTTACGTTTTTTTCAGTCAAATCGATAAATATTCTCATATGACAACGTATTATCTGAAGAACTAATTATATTGCACTAAAATCAAAAATGTTTCTTGAATTTTCACTCGTTTCCCATGTACTTGACGTGTTACGTATCAGAAATTCGCCACATTTGTACCATCGGATGTCGCGTCGTGTAACGCACATAGCGAATAGTCAAAAGCGATCTTATCGTGCGGGTCCAAAGGTTAAATTTTTCATTAAATGTTATTCCTTTGACAGATTTTACAAGCAAAATCTGTCACGAATGAAGTTTTTACTGAAAATTGTGACCTTTGGACCCGCACGATAAGATCGCTTTTGACTATATGCGTAATATTTTTTCATAAACACCTACTGAAATATATCATGACACATGACATTGACATGACCCTAGTTCACTGAATTAACTATATAATAGTAGGTAGGTACAATAAATCAAATGAACGAGGGATGTATACTTTCAATACAATGTTTATGAAAAAAATATGCCTGGCATTGACATGACTTTCATCCACTTGATTTACTATATTATATTCCATGATAAATTCTTGTTGATCATACTCTTTCTCCGGCTCATTAAAGGTAATAGTCTGATCCCAGTAATTTTTGAACGTTGGATTTAAAGTATTATCATCTAAAAATATGTATTGATAAAAATAGATATACATTTTTCTGACCAGTGACCATACCAGAAATCAAATTAATATGATGGCATTATATCATTACAACAAAATAATATTTATAGACTTGTAAGAATAAATGTATCTATAATTCTGCTCTGCTAGGTAACAACTTTTGAATGCCCTTAGAAATTGATTTTTTAGGCATTGATTCAAACAATTTAGTATACGAGAATAAATTACTTACTATCATCATCATATCGTTCTTGCAATCCTTCTACAATAATAAAAATTAAATCGTATATTGCCCATTCACTAGGGGTTAATTCAGGACTCTCATAGGTTCCCCCTCCAGTCTTATATAAATCCTGCTTTCTCCTTGAAGCTTTCTAACGAATCTCTTTTTTGGAAGTTTTATACTTATTTTTCAAAGAGCATCCTTTATTCTGTAAATTAAATTCTGCACTTAATTTATTCCAGTAATTTTGTTTTTCGCGCCAAGTATTGGCGTCAGTTTTTTTTGGACTGTAAAATCCAGGCATATTTTAGGACTAGCCGGCACAGTAAATCTACAACGGCATTCGAGAAATTCGCGGCTTTGCTTTTGCCTTTCTTTTCGACTGAATCCATTCCATTAAGTATCAAATAGTCTACTAATAAACGAATATAATTTTAAACTTTAGATAAACATAAACTAATAAATACACCATTCGTGGAGAATCTGGACTTGGACCACAATGCACAAAATGACAAGATCTACAAGGATGAAAGATTAATCTCGTAGCGTCGGACTCCGTCGAAAACCGAAAAAACGCAAACCTTGCGTTGTTGCCAATTTGTAATTGCTTGTTAGCTAACAGGGAAAAACATGTTTGAGAATAATTTTAAGAAATAGTTAAAAATAGGATAAAATGTATCATGTTGGCAACTGACAAAAGCTTTAACAGCACATTAATAATTTGGGCCTAAACGTTGTATTTGGAGAATTATCAGTGTCGATTTGAATAGCCCACGCAGTTACCAAGAAATACAAATTTCACCCATACAAGCTAAAGAGGTTGCAAAAGTTCACACTAGCGCAAAAGGTAATCAGACAGCAATTTTTCAGACATATCTTAGAAATCATTCAAAGGGATGTCACATTTCTGGCTAAAATATTGTGGACCGATGAGTCGTAGTTTTCCACTAACAGAGGTTGCCATCGCCAAAATTGACAATATTTGTCTCATTCTAATCCTGATCAAATACAGGCAATTCGGTATGAAGGTAGGCAGTCCGTTAGTGTTTGGTGCGGATTAATTGGTGAAGGTGTTTTGGATCTTACAATTTTTGATGGTTCGTTGAATGATCAGATATATTTAAATTTTCTAGAAGCAAAAGTTGAAGAACGTGTTGACGATTTACTACTAGCCATATAAAGATATTTAATGTGGCAAATGGATGGTACACCGCCACATAATTTTGTCCCAGTAACAAGGTTCTTAGATAGGAAAATATCCACAGTGGATTGGAAAATCGGGTACTATTCGATGTCCTCCTGGTAGTCCCGATCTAACAGCGTGCGACTTTTTCTTATGGGTTTACGTTAAAAATATTGCTTATTCTACGCGGTGCTATTCATTGGACGATCTAAAAATACGAATTAGGAATGCCATTCGAAAGGTGCAAAACAATAGAGTCACTGTGTTAAAGATTAAAGGCATACGGAAAAAGTCATATTACGTGCATTGAAAATTAGGGCGGTCATGTGGAGCAGTTTGACAGTTCAACAAATTTTTCATTCTTCAGCATGAAACTTAACGAAAAACACCACAATTTCTTTTTTTAATCGATCTTTTACCTTCAAAATATTTTACAGTCTTTTAAAAGTGGAGCAAATCAAAATGAAAGCACTGTAAATATTATAATGTCAGACTATTTAAAAATAATAAGAGATGCTTACCCAAAAAAAAATATCTCATTAATAATAATGGACTTGCTTCTAGTGTTCACAACCAGTCTGAGATCAGCTATGCAAAGATCTTGACTTCGAATGAATGAATTTGGAGTAAGATTAGATATACTTTAATATCTTTAAAAAAAACAGAACTAGAGTCCCAGTGAAGGTCCGGTTGAATTAAAATGGTAGCAACACGAGGTGAGATAGGATACTAGTTTTCTTTTTGAATTACATGGGATATACGATCTTGCCGAATGCATTCATGAAGCAGTTAAGGTTAGAAAGGAGAGTGTAGACATACTAAATAAGGACTCAACCGAAATTATTGAGCTGCTTAAGTGAAGGAATTGCAAAGCAAGAACCAAATTCTCGTGGAAAACAACCAACTTCTGAGGGGAAAGGTGAATATGCTTGAAAATAAAATATACAGTCGAGGAAATAATACGCAAACAATAATGCAATTAGCAGCGACATCTAATAAGAACAAATAGAAAGAGAATGCGGTTATCGATCCTAAAATCGTAGACATCGAAAATACAAATGTAGCAAGTACAAGTATCGATACTGCACACACAGTATTATTAAATACCGTAAACGAGAAAGTTCCGGATGGTGTCGATCTATTGACCAATTCTGATACTATCCGTGACAGTGACAATCAAGAAAATGATTGGATTGAGGTTAGACATTCAAATGGGAATAAAAAGTCAGAGAGCAAAACAAAAATGGATAAATAAAGTCGACCTGAGCCGCTTAGGGGTGTCAATGAAAACACAACTCTCCTGAAACTCGCGGAGAGGATATCTTTTCTGTTTTTGTCTGGCCTAGCACCCGATGTCACCTGTGAGAATGTGAAATCTTTACTGCAGGAGAATATACTCGGAAATGAGTATTCCTGTGAGAAGATGAAGGCCAGAAGGAAAAAGTATTGTAGCTCTTTCAGACTTGCTGTACCACATAATGACACTGAGAAATATATGTGTCCAAATATGTGGCCAAAAGGAGTTTTAATAAACCATTTTCGGAATCTTCAGCGCCAGAGTATGGTAACAGTGAACTTAAAAAGAAGATATTAATAGTGTTACACATAAATGTGCGATCTATTAGGAAAAAGAGAGATGAATTAGAATCATTCCTTGTTGACAAAAATATTGATATAGTCTGTCTGAACATTGGTTGATTAACCAAGAACTCGAAGTGTTACATGAGGATACGTTTTTCTGCAATACAACCATAGGAGGTGGAACGGCTATCCTTGTGAAACCATGCATGGATGCCAACAATGTAACTATTGATTTTAACTTTATTGTAGAAAATTGTTTTGAATATTGTATTGTGTATTGTAAATGTTTGAAAATGTACATTATGACTGTGTATAGGTCTCCAACAGGCCGTATTGACACCTTCTTGGAATCATTAGCGGGTATATTGACCACACTAGATTTAAACAAACATATATTAATAGCGGGTGTCTTGAATGCCCATTTTAACACGTCTGACCATGCCCAAATTTAATTATATGATCTTTTAACTATCTATGGTCTTGGGCGGACGGTTTACGGGTCCATCCGAGGAATGTCTTGTCTCGATAATGTATTTTGTAGTAGCGAAATATAGGTACACAGCTCAATAGTGATAGATGTTGGAATTGCTGACCAGAGAGGACAACTTGTTGATTTCTCCATACAAGAGAAGGTACATTTTCTCTGACCTATAACACAAAATGGGTTGTTTTCATTTCATAACGAATTGTCTACTGTGTTATGGGAATTTGTTAGCGAAAATTTGATTAGTGTTGATCAGAAATTTGATCAATTCATGCAAGTTTTGGAGCACGTATACCTGAGCTCTTTTCCAGAAAAAACATATGCAGTAAGGTCTGATTAGAGTAACAATATCAGTTGGTTTAGTGAAAAGCTGATGGAAATGAGAAAACAGCTGTGTTTTTTGAGGCACTTATCTGATCGGTATGGGGGTGCAAATAAATAATCCTATAGCAACTATCAAATTTTCTATAAAACCAAAATAAAGGATGCCAGGGTAAATGCTAACAACAATATCATTACAAACTTAAATTCTTCTGTTAAAACTATGTGGCATATTATAAACCAGCAGCGACGAAAGATTGAGGAAAACTCTGGTACTAAGATAACTTCTTACGATTTTAATGATTTTTTCAGTAACATAGCTGAAAATGTAGTGAAGAATATTCCATTAGTGAACATCAATCCATTGCGTTATTTAAATTCTCTAGAAAAGCCACTAGATACTTTTTTTTTCAGAGGATATTTTAATGAAATCCGTGATGTAACTGGCAGCTTGAAGAATAAAAACAGTAAAGGTATATTTGGCTTAAATGTACAACTGACAAAACATATAAAAAATGTAATAATAATACCACTTACAAAACTCATTAATATCGCTTTCAAAACTAATACTTTCTCCAGTATATAAAAAAGACAATCATAACCTGCCTGAAAATCGACCTATATCACTCCTCCCGATTATATCTAAAATATTTGAGAAGTGTGCAGTAAGACTTGTGTCATTTTTGAAACAAACGGACTATTCTCTAAACATTAATTTGGTTTCCGCAAGGGTGGAAATACTGCTATGGCTATACTTGATCTTGTCTCACAAATCGTCGAAGCTTTCCATGAAAAAGTGTATAATGCAGTGCTGTTTTGTGACTTGAGTAAGGCATTCGACTGTGTCGATCACAATATTCTTCTAAAAAAACTGCATGCCTACAACTTTGGCCAAGACAGTGTAGAACTATTAAGATCTTATTTAAATAATCGAGCGAGCCCAAAAGGAGAGATTTGGTCTTGTGGCGTCAGGGGAGAGGAACGTTAGTATTGGTGTCCCGCAGGGCTCAATTCTCGACCCATTCTTGTTTCTAATATATATCAACGACTTATCCAGTAGCAATACCTTACAACAGTGTACTCTCTTCGCTGACGACACAACTATTTCTCTCACTGACAGTACACTGGAAGGTTCATTGGCAAAATGTGTGGTTGGCCAGGAAGATGCTGAGCTTTGGTTCGCCGCGAACAAGCACTGCACAACAGGGACAATGCTAAGAAGTTGGTATTTTCTATGCGCAATCTACCTGAGGATCATGTGACGGAGGCCAGGTTTTTGGGGGTCATATTGAACTCAAGGTTACAATGGGGACCCCACATTCAAAAGGTCGCTGGAAAGTTGACGCAGGTAATTTATGTTCTTCGAAACCTTTCATCTTGTGTCTCTCCATCGATCCTGAGAACTGCCTACTTTGCTCTATTCCAGTCTCACTTATCTTATGCAATTTTTTCGTGGGGACATTCGTCGGGGTTCCGTAGATTGTTTGGCCTACAGAGAAGAGCAATGAGAGTTTTAGTTAATCTTACTACAAAGGAAAATACTGCGCACCTTTAGATGATCGTGCTGAAACTGCAGTCGTGTCTTATTTACATGAAGTGGCAGGCCATGACAGCATACCTATAAATGAGAGTTGCTGGAATTTGGCAGGGTAAAGGAATGATTCAATAAGAAGCTTATGTTGAGAATCTAGCAAGGCGGCAATGGTTAGAGATCGACCTAGGCTTCCTCGATAACTAACGTATACAGTACACCGACGCGACGGCTGCAGAATGGCGAACACTACACTTTCGACATCAGAGGTGTACGAGGAGAATCGGGAAGCTTCTGAAGCTTATCCCTTGAGTAAATATGCTTCGGTAGTAGTAGACTTTAATGATGGCATAGAGCGAGGAAATGAATAAATGTCAATAAAATTTTACTTCGATAGTCACGCGGCGCAGCGATAGTAGAGATGTGCACACCATGGTATAGGTTTGCGTGGATACCCAGGAGTAAATTGTGATGAGGTATAGTTTTTCGGGTAATGAACGGGCGGACAAATCTGTGAATATTTTATCATCAAATATATTCAAAAGGTATACTAACAGAATTAAAAAATGTTTTAGTTAAATATGAATATTGGTTCTCAAATTTTACACTTTTTAAAATACCAAAAACCAATATGAAAAATAACCGGAAGAAAAACATAGCTGAGATCGCAGCAAAAGAGTCAAAAACCACAAATATAATCCAATTTTAAAAGCTGCTACAATAGCAGCTGAAGAGGTTGGCCAAATACATATTTTTGTGGTGGTGAAAAAAACTAACGAAAACCCTACCAGAGTAGTAAAACTAAGCCCGGTTATTTCTTCTCAAAAATCCAAAGATCCAATAGTCTATACTTCAGATGAAGCATTAGCATTTTTACCAAATAATAACTTCTCAAAAACCAATATAAAAACATAAGAATTGGAATTCAAGACAAAAATTGTCAGATTTACCCCAGTTACCGAAAATCTTAAAAGCAAAACAGAATATCAACCAACCAATCGGAATTGAAATTAATGAAACTAAAGCTGCCATTTCACTAAGTAATATGGTGGATCACATGATTTCGAGAATTTTGTTATTACAATAAGATGTTCTGGTTAACTTATTTTAGTCTTCCAACTGTTTGAATTTGAAATTCAGCTCGATGTAAAAGCTATGGATTTGCAGAAATTTGGGGCAGTCTGTGTACCAACAAAAATTTAGCGATGATATGATGATTCCAGTATCTCCGCGACAGCTGTAATACCTCCTCGTTTAATAAACTCTGTAAATTATACAGTTTGGAATAACCCTGCTTGGTGTTGTAGACAGCTTAAAGTACAATATAAAAGGGAAACTCTTCGTTATGTTTTAAAAGGAAAGGAAAACTTAGACGAACAGACTGAAGATCTAAATTATTTGAAAATAAGAATTAAGAATTAAACTCATGTACATTTCCCTTAATATAAATCGATGGCAAAACTTTAAGCACTCTTACTAAAACCAAGTTATGCTTGCCCCATATGCGAGACAGCAGCATCAAGTTAGCTTTTGACAATATGAAAATCGTTCCTTGTACCGCTGGCGCTGGATCCGATTTTTGGAATGTGTGCTTCATATCTCGTGTAGAAGTTAAAGTTTGGCAAGTTAGAGTCGAAGATAAAAAGTTTGCTATTGCTAAAAGAAAAGGGATTATTCAAAGAAGATTTTAGGAAGGCTTAGTTTGCACGTTGACAAACTTAAACCTAACTATGGATCGAGCAATGGCAGAAACATCGTCAAAAGGACATTTAATCCGAAGTTATTTTTCACAATCACCGATATCTCATAGGATTTAATATCTAAGTATTAAACCATCTTAATTTGCTAAGCGTGTCAGCTTCCCCTTGATATAGAAAAGTTTAAAATGTATTACTATAAAATTGAAAATCTTTTTCTTAAGGTATATCCTTGGTTCCCCATGCTTCTATACACAAGATGCTTGCCCATGGTAAACGAATTCTGGAAAATTGCTTATTATCTGTGGGATATTATGGTGAATATGCGGCAGGGTCAAGAACTAAGCTTTGAAAACAAGATCGTTTGCATCATGCAATGAAAACTGTAGAGTTAGCAATTTAGAATATATTTATTGTAGAGCTATTGGTGCCACTGATTCTTTAATTTCAACTTCCAGTATAAGCTCATGGAAAAAACTAAAAAAGTTACCGAGTGCTGCTATAAGTGTATTACAACCGCGTGATTGCCAAAGTTCGTCTGAAGATACTGTCAATAAAAATAAACTAAACCTACATTTCGAAAGTCTAAAAGACATTTTAAATATAGAAGAATTCTAAAAAATTGACTTAAATTCGGAATATGTGTTGGAAATTTGTTTTTTGTTTGCAATATTTAATCTACTAGTAATCAAGTCTTTTAAATAAACGTTTAAATGTATTTTGTCTTATACGTAAAAATAAATTTTTATTGCAAATGTTCAGCTAAAACTCTTTATTCTTAATTTTTTTTCATTATTTTAAGAACTTTAATAATAACAAGTTTTTATTTTATTTAAAATACAATACTTTCGATGTAAAAGTGGTCATACAGACCATAGTGTGTCAAGGAGCTGGAAAGATCAAAACCCTTCCAAGGCAGCATGGCTGTTGGATAAGGGAACAACAGCACGTAATCCTTATGGGGCACTGCTGGTTTAAGAAGGATGCTCAGCTCACAGGAGTTGAGGAAGATTCTACCTGTCCGGTATGTGGAAAAGACAAGGAAACGTCCTTCCACTTGAAGCTCAGGAAGTTTTCAATAGCATGAAAGAGGTGGATAGTCTGGATAGCGGTCAGGAAGCATAAGGGCTATTGAAAAGAGCCATTGGAGGATTACTCGCTTGCTTAGCTAAAAGTCACCTCAGCCTACTACTACTACATGTAAATCGAGCTATTTTTCGATATCTCTGATATTAGTTACAGTAATGACGCCAAAGTTCCATTTTTTCTAATTGATGATTATAAGAGAGAGCACGACTAACCATGACTACTTGCATTGGCTAATGAATTATCTCTAATAATGGTAAGCTTATAAGATTATAATACACATTCTCGAAAACCCACTGGTCTAGCGTAGCAATTATTGAAATTGATGAAGATGTTGATCATATTATTTAACAAAATCTCTTCGCGTAAATAAGTCTTAACTTGTCAATATATTTTCTGAGATGAAGTTAGTGTTACCAAGCCAAACTTACGCTCGTAAATAGATTACCCAAATTTCATCTAGAAGGCAGCGTTAAGGATGATGCAACCAATAATTAAAATGGTGTCCAAAGAGCAACATACATCATACACAATATTACTGATATCAATTGGAAAATATACCTATATATAAATGCAAAAAAGGCTATATACTGCCTGCCTAAGCCAGCTTAGTGCTGAAATAACTTCCAATCTCTTCAATTCGCAGTTGATAGTCGAAGGCAGTAAATACATCTAACATTAATCCGATTATAGTTGGCCAGACGACTTAATGTTTATTTGTAGCGAATACGATACGCGAGATTACTTCCTTAGTACATTATAATCAGTGATGAATTTTCAGTACTAATTTCTTGAATGTTAAACTCTAATACTCAGTTTAATATGTAATTAGATAATTAGATAATAACTATATTAAATATTATGCGTGCTTACCAAAACGTACACACCAAATGGAATTTTTTAAATTAAATGATTTAAGAGAAAATGTAACTAGGGCCACCAACTCTGCTTACTTAAAGGCTGAAAATTTAAACAAAAAATTAGATGCTAATTGGTGTATCTACTTCAAAATAACATTTATTTCTTTAAAACTGACAAAAATGAAGTTTATACTGTTTATTTTAAAAAAGTTATTAGAAAAATTTGTTTCATATAAGATTTTATGCCTATGTACAATGTTGTAAAGCAAATGTTGATAACAAAATCTGTAGGTTAATAAAAATAAGGCATTTCTAAATTTAGAACTAATTATTCTAATTTTGATTGGCATTAATAAAATGACAATTTTGGTGCAACCCAAACCCAATCTAACACCGCGCACCGTCTGATAATATTAGGTATGTGTGGTAATTTAGTGTACACAGTCGTGGTAATTAGTGGAAATTCTAGAGGAAATGAGTGGTAGTTATTGATAATTACTGGTAACTAGTGGTAATTTTTGGTATTTTAGGGAAATTTTGTGGTAATAAATGTAACATTAAAATTATGCTATGCCTTTGAATTTGCAACAGAGTTTTAACTAAACTATTTAACTAAGCTTTAACTAAACTATGTTTCTCGGTCCATGTTAGTATCAGTTAAAACGAAAACAGCATTCATTTTCCTAGGAGTATTTCTCTTGCCTGAGAAGTGGCAACCTTGCAATAGTTTAACATCAGTAACATCATCAATAAACTGTTGCAGGTTGCAGCGGTCAGCCATTTTTCCTGCTGATTTTAAAACTTTTAAGGCCTCATTTATACTTACTACCAAAAATATGTATTTTGACGCCGTTTAACCCGTGCTGGAGTCGTCGTAATTTAGAAAAAAAAACCTTCCGCAATTTTTTTTCAAAAAAACGTTCAAAAACGACGCGAATATCGCAATTATTATGAAATTTTTGGAAAAAAATGACAAAAATAAATTAAAACAAACTGAAACTAACCGAATGTTGATTGAACGACTAACCCAAACTAACCAAAAGTACCCAAAAGCACCGAAAAGGGTTAAATTGTATCGGAACAGATTAAAAAAAATAAAAGTAAGGTAAAACTAATTCAAACCGAGCATTGGCGACTAACCATGACTAACTAAAAACATTAACATTGGTTATAACGTATCGTATCGTAGATGACTAAAATAATTTAACCGATTATAACGCATCGGAACCGGTTCAAATGACAAAAATAAAATAAAACTAACCGAATTTAATCGAAATTTGATTGAATGACTAACCGAAAGTAACCAAAATCACCATAAATGGCTAAAACGTATCGGAACGAATTAAAAATATTAAAGTAAGTTAAAAATAACCCAAACTAGCCGGATTTTGGCGACTAACAAAAATTAACCAAAAACATTAAAAATGGTTATAACGTATCGGAACCGGTTCAAAGGACTAAAATAAATAAAAACCAACTAAAACTAAACGAAAATTGATTGAATGACTGGCCAAAACTAACCAAAAGCACCAAAGCGACCTGTAATGTATCGGAATAGTTTACACAAATTAAAGTAAGTTAAAACTAACCAAAACGAGCCGAATTTTGGCGACTAACCAAAACTAACCAAATATTTTAAAATTGGTTATAACGTATAGGGACCGGTAAAATAAGTTGAGCCCAAGTGAAACTAACAGAAAGTTGATTGGACGACCAAACAAGACTAACCAAATCTATTACAATTGATTATAACGAACCGTTTCAGATGACTAAAACAAGTTGAGACTAAGTGAAACCAACTGAAAGTTGATTGGACGACTAACCAAAACTAACCAAATCTATGAAAATTGATTATAACGTCTGGTTGGCTCAAATAAGTAAAACACATTGAGACTAACTGAAACTAACCGAAAGTTGATTAGACGACTAACTAAAACTATTAAAATTGATTATAACGTATCGGAACCGACTCTAATGACTAAAATAAGTTGACACAAAGTGAAACTAACCGAAGGTTGATTCGACGACTAACCAAAAATAACCTAATTCATTAAAATTGATTATAACGTATCGTAACCGATCCAAGTGATCAAAATAAGTTGATACTAAGTGAAATGAACCGAAAGTTGATTAGACGACTGACCAAATCTATTAAAATTGATATAACGTATCGGAACTGACTCAAATGTCTAAAATAATCTGATACTAAGTGAAACTAACCGAAAGTTAATTGACGACTCACCAAATCCATTAAAATTTATTAAAACGTGTCGGAACCGGTTCAAATGACTAAAATAAGTTAAGACTATGAGAAACTAACCAAAAGTTGATTGGACGACTAACCAGAACTAACCAAATCTACGAAAATTGATTATAACGTATCGGAACTGGCTCAAATAAGTAACATAAGTTGAGACCTTAGAGTATATAGTTGAAAAAGAGGTATTTGTTTTGCTATTCCACTGGCCTCATCATTAAAACGGGTCTGCGGGCGAATTCCTAGCGGCCAAGCACGCGGCTGCGCGCATCGGCGAATCGCCGGCCGCGACCTACAGTGGGAGGTGCTTGTCGCCCGCAGAAGCCATCCCCACTTCTTTAGTTTCATTCATTTGTTCATGTTTTGTTTTATTTGGGGGGTTAGGCGGGTAGACATTGTTGGGGCCAGGGCGGCAGCATAATTATGAATGAAACGCAGAGTCTATCTTTATTATATAGTCTAAGGTTGAGACTAAGT
>MU192895.1:0-10035 GCA_016904865.1 Pissodes strobi | reverse complement strand
AAATGTTATTGTTATTGTTCAAAAACCACATAATTGCGTTACTTTAGAATTTTAGATAGTTACAATAATAATATGTTATTTAATGAAAGTAAATTGACTCTTAGTTTTAAATTTTCTAAAATAAGTAAACTTTGCATTAAAATTGTCATTTTACTAACGCTAGCAATATCAAAATAAAAAAAATTAGTTCCAAAATTAGAAAAACATTTTTACTAATGTCCAATTGGAAATTATTCTCTCAAACAATTTATCTTACGTCCCTTGATTGAAAAATTTATGTGGTACAGTTTTTTTGAGAAAAATCGTAAAATTTCGATATACGCATAAATTATTAATTGAAACAATTTTTTTTATTAACTTCTTTTCAAAATAGGCAATGTGAACCCTACGGCAAACCACTGCCATAAGTTTGATTCAATAAAATACCCTTTTGAATAAAAAAGTATCAAAAATATCTACAAAATTCAAAAAATATCCAATTATTTAAAAAAGTAAAAAAATTCAAAAACATACAATTATAACCATGGAATTAGATAAGAATATTCAGCATTTAATAATAGCAATTAAGATATGAGTCTGAGATTACGAGCCGAGTCATAGGCGAATCTCGTCATGCAAAATATTCATCTTGTCAAAGTCAATTCAAAACTTGACAATGTACACGAGCTTTTTACTGTTTTAATTGCATTTACTACCCATTTTTATTTTTAGATTTTTCGTTCTTGACAACGGGGGCAAATTTCTTCCTCGAGACGTCGACGGTTTTCCAGTTCTCTTTGGTTTTTTAGCTTCGTTGGGGTCACTAAATAAGCACTTGTTCTGTTTACACCCTGGGGCCAAAGCCGAAGCGGTCTTATTTCTTCCAGAAGCGTACAAATGAAGTGGAGTAATAGGCAACAATTTGTCAGATAAACATGAATCCTCCACAACAATATATACCGTATCAACAACAAAAATACGTATTGTTACACGGTACAGAAACAGTCAAGGTTAAATGATTTTATATATGCCTTGCATGTAACGGTTTCATATCCAAAAGTTCTAACGATTTGAAACAGGGAGGAGTTGATCTCCTGAATTCCATGCTAGGACCATCAAATGGTCTTTCAACCTGTCAGTTAAAATATTCACATTAAAAAACTCGGGTAAAATTTCTCTTAGCTGAAACCAGTTATATAAAAAAATTTTTTTCGATACATGAAAGAAAGCCTCCCTAAACACAAAATTAAAATTTTTTTTCTGCGGAAATGCATTATTATCATTTTTCCAACTTCAGAATAACTGAAACCAGTTATATAAAAACATATTTCTGCTTTACCTTCTAAACACTTTTCTATACATAAACACACGAAAAACTTGTTGCGGAAATATATAATTTTTTATTTTTTAATAGAATATTATAACCTTTAGAATAACTGAAATCAGTTACATGAATGCATATTTTTGTTTCACATTTCACACATTCTTCTAAACATAAACACACAAAAATATCCTTGCGGAAATTCGTCATTTTCAATTTTTGATAGAGAAGGCCTTTCTTCAGGCAAGTGCGTAGAGGCTTAAACGAGATGAAACTAACTAAACTAACCCAAACTAACCAAAGCTAACCCAAAGTAACCAAAGCTATCCCAAACTAACTAAAGCTAACCCAAACTAACCAAAGCTAACCGAAATTGTTTTGCGTAGGCTTCCGTGAAGAAAGGCTTGCGCGAGTGCGTAGTGGCTTAAACGAGACGAAACTAAACCAAACTAACCAAAGCTAACCCAAAACTAACCTAAACTAACCCAAACTAACCAAAGCTAACCGAAATCGTTTCGCATAGGCTTCGCGCAAGCCTTTCTTCACGCAAGTGCGTAGTGGCTTAAACGAGACGAAACCAACACAAACTAACCAAAACTAACCCAAACTAACCCAAACTAACCAAAGCTAACCTAAACTAACCCAAACTAACTCAAAAAATGAAAATGACTTATTTCCGCAAGAAGTTTTTTGCGGTATTATGTTTAGAAAAATATTTAGAATGTAGAACAGAAACATGTTTTCATGTAACTGATTTCAGTTATTCTAGAGTCGAAACAATTAAAATGATGCATTTCCGCAATTTTTTTTTTATGATTTTGTATTTGGGGAGGTTGCTCTATACTAAATAAACAAATATTTCTTACATAACTGATTTCAGCTAAGCGAAAGTTGATCACAAAACTCTTCTTACAGGTGACTTTAACATTGACTTGCTGGATCAGTTCTTAACATCTAAAAAATTTAGTGACCTTCTAATAAGTTTCAAATTTAATCAAACTGTATTTGCGCCAACAAGGATAACTACTGCAAATAAATCATTTTTAGACAACATTTTCATTAATTTTATTAATCCTTATATTTTACCTTACAAACGTTTGGGTTTTCTCTCCAATTAGAGCCGCTTGCTCTGGCTCCAGGGTGTAAACAGCACAAGTGCTAGTAAAGTGACCCTAACGAAGCTGAAAAAATCAACAAGGAAAATACTCAACGTTTCGAGGAACAAATCTGCCCCCGTTGTCAAGAACGAACAAATCTAAAATTGAAATTGTTAGTAAATACAATAAAACAGTAAAAAGCTCTTGCAGATTGTCAAGCTTCGAACTGACTTTGACAAGATGATAATTATAGTGCTATATCATTTAATTACTGGTTACGGTTACTGGTCTATAGTGTGATATTGAGGTATTATTGGGTAAATTAATTTGTTTTTGAAGTTTTATATATCTATAATTTGGTGTTATTCGCTTAGGAAGAATTTAATAATTTTTGTTGAAAGGTTTAGTTAATTTTTAAGTGTCCCTTATCAACTTCAGTTTTTAGCAAAGGTAACCAGGTACTATTAAAACTAACAGAAGTTGAAGCAACACATTCATCTTTATTTAATAAAATTAAAGCACTTTCCTTAATTTTTTAGATGAAGGTTCCTTTGCTAAAATACTTGAAGCGTTCCATTGTATTCTGTGATTGTTATTAAATGCATGTTGACAAATATGTGACTTGTGGAATTGTGTATTTTTAATATAAGTTTGGTGTTCTTTTATACGTTTTGATAATGGTCTACAGGCTTCACCTATATAAAATGTTTTGCATTCACATGGTATTTTATAGATAACATTTTTAGTAGTTTAATTTTTATTGAGTGGTTTTGTTTTTGTTAGTTTGGATCTAAGGGTGTTTTCTGTTTTGAAAATAGTACGAATGTTAAATTTATTGCCCGTTTTATTTTGTCTGATAAACCAGGAATATAAGGAATAAAGAGATTCGTAATAGGTCTATTTTGATTTTGTCTAATATTTGGTTGTTCAAACTCTATAAAACATTTTTGAATGAAATCAATAGGATAGTTATTATTAATCAAAACATTGCTTAAAAATTATTTTTCTGTGTTGAAATTTTAATTATTACAAATTATTTTCATTCGATCATATAGACTTTTTCCGACCCCCTTTTTAACCATTATTGGGCGATCTGATTTAAAATTGAAATATCTGTTTGTATGTGTAGGTTTTCTGTATATTTTTGTTTCGAAACTATTCAAGTCTTTTTTTATAAGAATGTCAAGAAATGAAAGTTGTTCATTAATTTATTTTTCTATAGTGAATTGGATTGTAGGTTCTTTCGTGTTAATATGATTTAGAAAATCGTTGAGAAAATGTTCGTTATATTGATAAATTGAAAAAATGTTATCTATATAACGCCACCAAATGAAAGGTTTATATTGATAATTTTCAACAAAATTTAATTCAAAATTTTCCATAAAAATATTGCTTAATAAAGGTGATAGAGGCGAACTCATAGCCATACCATTGTTTTGTTGATAGTAGTTAGTATTGTATTGAAAGTATGTAGTTTTTACGCAAAATGTAAGTAATTCGAGTATGGTGTCAATATTCAGTTTGGACGTTCACTAAGGTTAGTATCATTTTCTAATTTATTTCTTACAATATTTAGTTTTAGTTTTATCAACAGGTATGTTTGTAAAAAGACTAACATCATCAAAACTCACCAGGGTGTCATTAGGATTTAAATTAATTTGTGATAGTTTTTCTAAAAAATGTTTTGTTTCTTATATATGAGCTACTCTTGTTTGCAAGTGGATTCAGAATGTTGAGTAGATATTTAGCAATGGGGTGTGTTGGTGAATTTATACAGCTTACTATTGGACATAGAGGTATGTTTGGTTTATGTATTTTTGGTACTCCATAAAAATTGGGTGTTTTGCTATTGTGTGGTGTCAGTTTGAATCTTTCTATATCATTGAACTGATTTTTGTTTATTTTAGTATATTGTATATCTGTCTTTCAATACGTTCTGTTGGATCTTTATATGGTATTGAGTAATTACCGTCATTAAAAAGAGACATTACTTTTTCATCGTAAGTAATGCAATTCATTATTACGGTTGAATTGCCTTTATCGGCTGGAAGAATTTTAATAGTGTTATCTCTTTTCAATGACTGTAATGCTCTTTGTTCTGTGTATGTTAAATTTTGTTTAATTTTAAATCGTTTTTCTAGTGTGATTTTGGTTCTAATTCTAAATTCGTCTTGATGTTCTTCTGGTAAGTTTTGTGTTGTTTCTTCAATTGCTGAAATGATATGAAACTTAGGAACGATTTTAGGAGTAACTGAGTAATTTAAACCTTTAGAAAGAACAAGTTTATCAACATCAGATTAGACAAATTGATTATAGTTTTGTCAATAAAGTCGTTATTTTTGGCATTAGAAATTTCTTTGTTTAATTTTTCTTGAATAAGGTTATTAAATTTATTTATATGAATAGGTTTTTGTTTATCAAAATTTATTAAATAACTGGTGTGAACACAGTTGCAAATGTGATTGAAATCAATAAGTAAAATTTGGTTTTGTAAATTTAATTTTAAATTATTAATTTCTTTTTCATTTTATATTTATTAAATCTATGAAACTGTAATCTTTCTCGTAATAGCGCATTACTTGCTCTTTCTAAGATTGTTATGTCAAGCAGGAGTTGTGGCAACAGAATTATCAGACCATGAGGCTCAGACACTGAAGATAATGCATGTTGTTTCCACGGAATGCAACTTCATGCCTTTTAAAAAACGTTTTTTCTTATGCAGTATATTATTTCAATATATCCAGGCTTGAACTTCAGAAAGTGGATTGGAGTGCAGTTTATTCCCAATAACAAGCTAACAGTGCATATGAAATTTTTAGTAACATTATCTCTCAGCACTTCAACATTATTTTTCTTCAAAAAATTACAAACGCAAGCCTAAAAAACATAAGTACTGGATGACTCATGGGATTTAGGTTTCATTAGAAAACAAAAAAATATATATATAAAAATTGCTAGCGGGATTAATCAATAAAAACTGTGTTAAAACATATTTAAATATCTTAAGATCAGTTATAAGGGAATCAAAGAAAAAAATATTAATTTGTTGCAAACCTCAAAAAATCCAGGAAAAGCAACATGGACACTTATCAACTGGATACAGGGAAAAGGGGAAAAAAGAAAAGAGTCACTATTTGAAAATTATTCTGATAAACAAGAAACAAAGAAACATTATTTTAGATGAAATAAATGACTTCTATATAAGTCTCTGTCCTGATCTAAACACGAATATAAATATCATTCATAAAAATAACACTGTTCATACAAAAAACTTATTTTTAAAACCAACAATTGCTAATGAGATTAAATACATTATATCAAAATTAAAAAATAAAAACTCAGTATGACAAGATCAAATTCCTATCATCTTAATAAATTAAGAATGTAGCAGAAGATATTGCTGAACCACTGTCACACGGTGTCACACATAATTAATTTAATGCTTACCACAGGAGTATTTCTAGATAAACTCAAAGTGGTGCAAGTAATTCCAATCTACAAAAAGGGGGAAACTTGTGAAATTAAAAATTTTCGTCCTATCGCACTCTTGAATAACTTTAGCAAAATATTTGAAAACGTAATTTATGAACGTGTCATCTCTCTTTTTGAAACTGGAAATTTACTTTCTACATTTCAAAATGGATTTAGAAAAACGAAAAGTACCACAAGAGCAATTTATCAAGCTCTGACTAAAATTCTTGATTCTCTTAATTCTCGGAATGCGACTGTGGCAATATATTTAGATCTATCGAAAGCATTCGACAGTGTCAACCATGAGATACTACTAACAAAACTAGAGACATATGGATTGAGGAGAATTCCTTTACAGCTAATGACATCTTAAGGCGGGAACAGAATAAGCAAACATTGTTGAACAACAGTTGAGCAACAGTTGATTAGCTGTTGGCGAACATAAACGTGCTGGAAGTTGACGAACTGTTCGGAAACATCGACCTACCTAGTTGTCTGCTGGTTACTTGGTGTTCGTTCAGTAGGTCGCAAAATGTTTATATCCAAACCAGTGAGAAATGTACAATTCCTGTGTTCCTTGGCTGGATTTTGTGGCACTTTTACCACATTCTCTCCTAAACTGGGTCTGCAGAACTTTCCATTTTCGCCCAATTTCTGCTCGGGGATTCCATATATTGGGATAATCTCTTATAAGTTCGATCAAGCTTATAACTTGCTCTTCACTACAATCGTGAGACATTTTTAAATAACAACGGATGCTTACTGAATGCTGAATATATACGTATTGTCTAGAACGCTACAAATTTCTGCGTTGCATGTACACACTGTTTGCTTAGTCTGTTCCCGTTTTTTTACGTATATAACAGACAACAACAAATTATTGAGAGATCAAAAGGGGAAATATTAACATCAACCACTAGTCTTGTTAAAAAAGGAGTACTGCAAGGATCAATTCTTTGACCACTACTTTACATTATTTACACAAATGAGGTTACAAACATAACCAATCAATTTACATTTCAGTTTGCAGATGACACCTCAATAGTCTTTTCGGTGGGATCATTGCAGGAATGGTTTAATTCAAATAATTGGGTTCTTAATGTTGAAGAAACTCAAATAATTCATTTCTCTTATAGAAAAGATTAGGATCCTACTCTATTTACTCGTGATAAGGGTCCAGCCATGAATACTACAAGATCAACAAGCTTTTTGGGGGTGAATGTGGATTACCGACTGGACTGGAGTGCTCATATTAACTACTTAGCAGCAGCAAATATCTAGGCACTGCTAGGCCTTAAGGGTATTAGCACGGGATATAAATGTTGAGGTGGCATTAACAGCATATCATGCATACATTTAATCTAGACTGAGGTATTGAGTTGTATTTTGGGGTGGCAGTGCTGAGGCCGAGAGAGTGTTTATTGCACAGAAAGGGTGTTTAAAGGCAATTTTTGCCAAACATTTAGTTTTCATGGTTGTAGTTTTAGTAATGTATCTCTATGTGTAATCGTTATTTAGTGTTTTTGTTATTACTTCTACATCGTATTTTTTGTTGCTAAATAATATATAATTTAATTAATAATACCTGCTAAACCTGATGTTTCCAGGAATTCTTTTGATACGTATGTACTGTAAAAAATAGCCGTAAATTACCGTAATAACAATTGGTTGGAGGCATCGCTGTAATGTTCTACCGAGTCCAGATAGGAGTAATGGACAAAATACGAAATTGAAGCTAAAGGATGAGGCTGTAATACAAATAATCCTAAAATCAAAGTGACAGTTCAAAACTAATCTAAAACTTTCCAAAACAAAAAAAAAAACATTACTTCATGTTTTAGCCCTATACTTTAATTCAAAAACAAGCATATGTAGACATCGAATGTGCTGTCAAAATAAAGCTAAAAGCAAAGCATTTTTTTCGGTCCACTTACAAAGGCTTTGCCTATAATTCCCTAATGGGCACTGCAAGTAGGAAACGGCGAGGAGGAAAGATACCTATAGAATCTTTTCTTAAAGATTTTTAGACTGTAGCCAACAGGGAATAATTCGGTTGGTAAGGTGTTCCAGATGCTCGTCACACGCCAGAAGAATGAATTTTGGTAGAGGCTGGTCCTGGGTGTGCTCTGTTGAAGAGCATATGGGTGAGAGCTTCTAGCTCGTCGTATGAAACGAACAAAGTTGGCACCGGAGGGAATCAGAGTTGTCAGTTGGCATCACCTTCCGTGATAATATCGGTAAAAAAGGGAGAGATCATACACCATCCGCCTATGTTCCAAGGTGTGAAGGGAACGAGTCAGTGTTTCGTCGTTAATAAGTCTAACAGCTCGGTTCTGGATGGAGTCTAAGAGCGTTAGAGTATGTTTGGGAGCAGAACTCCAAATGTGAGAGCAATATTCCAGAGTAGGTTTGATTTGCGCTTTATAGAGCGTAAGCAGCTGATGGGAGCTGAAGTATTTTTTGGCACGGAAAAGTACACCCAGTTTTTGAGAGGCACACTTGGCGAGACGTCGGACATGCTCAACCCATGAAAAGTTAGTGCTTGCGGTTATTCCAAGAAGCGAAAGATTGGAGGATAGAGAAAGGATTTCCCCCTCCATGATGATGTCAAGGTAGTTTCCCTTAGTTTTTTTTCGGGAGAACAGAGTTTGTGTCTTTTTGGCATTGAAGGTTACAAGATTGTTGAATCCCCATTCAAGAATTATGTTTAAGTCTCGATTGATTGAATCAGTCTGTTATCTTCTTAGTTGTCCCAGAGTGGCAGATGAGAATGGTTTGTCAGAAGAAAATGATGACACAAAA
This sequence comes from Pissodes strobi, assembly GCA_016904865.1. NCBI lineage: Eukaryota > Metazoa > Arthropoda > Insecta > Coleoptera > Curculionidae > Pissodes > Pissodes strobi. Next base: position 1,365 of record MU192895.1, on the reverse strand, counting down.
CTGCTATCGTCTGCATAGCTGTAAATGAGGTTTTCAGTAAGCTTTAGTAGGTCATTTATGTGCAGCAGGAACAAAGTTGGAGACAAAACCGAACCTTGCGGAACACCAGCATTGATGGCAAATGCCTCGGACGAGACACCATCGATAGCGACCTAAATACTCCTTTTATCCAAAAAACTAGACAATAGTGTATGTAGAGCCGGTGGAAAGCCATACGCTGAGATTTAGTCCAGGAGTGATTGGTGCCACACTCGCTCGAAGGCTTTGGAGATGTCAAGAGCAATGACTCGGGACTCTCCGTGTTTTTCCAGGGTTGAATTCCAGATGTGTGTTACATAGGACATCAGATCTCCTGTTGAGCGCTTCGCTCTAAATCCATATTGCCTATCAGATATTATGTTGTTCTGTTCAAGATATTTTAGGATCTCGGTGTTAATGACTTTTCCCATGACCTTGGCCACTACTGGGGTTAAAGATATTGCACGGTAGTTACTGGCAATATTTTTCTTTCCCTTCTTAGGTACAGGTTGCACTCTAGCGCGCTTCCAGAGGGCTGGAAAAATACCTTTATAGTAGCATAAGGTATATAGTTTGGTTAGAATAGGCGTCAGCTCCAGTAGGCACTGTTTGAGAACAATGAGGGGAATTCCATCCAGTCCAGCGGCCTTTGAGCAGTCAAGACGACGAAGTAAACCTCTTACCTTTTTTTGCTTCAAAACGACTTCTGGCATTGTTGTGGCGATCCTAGGCAACATTGGTAGAGTCTTTCCTTGTGCATCAAAGGTGGAATTTCGTGCAATAATTTAGTTACCATTAGGCTAGGAAAGTGTGTTTTATGATTGAAAGATGAAATATTTCTTTATATTTCTAAGTTATTCAGTCGTTTTGCTTTATGAAAATAATTTCTAATTAAAATAGTCGAGTTCGGTCGTTTCCGTTAATATCCGGAGTGACAAATATGTGAAATCAATTTCATGTTATAATATTTATTAAATTATTTTACACGTCCAACCCATAAGCTAAGAATTTTGTTGACACCCTGTACCGAAAATATAGGACTCTATCACTGAAGTGAAATATTATAACTAGGTCAGCAGTAATAATAATTTTTGAGAAGTTTATATGGTAAAATGGTTATAAAATTATTAGTATTTCGCGGAACAAATTCAAGTTTTATGGTCAATTTAACCGATATACGTACTATGACTAGCAATTTCATGAATTTCTTGACGTTTATATCCAGTTCTGATTTGATATACATTCACTATAATGTGGCGGTAAGCGGAAACACTCTTAAACTATTAAAATAAATGTAATACTGTTGGCTATTGCTATATTTTTTTAGCATTTACTAGAACCATGCTT
>MU192894.1:4744-26621 GCA_016904865.1 Pissodes strobi | reverse complement strand
GGGAGGGTCGCTTTCTCATCACAACCATATAAAAACGGCTGAATCATCATTTACGCTTAAGCTGTTCTTCTGTTCGGTCGGTAAATTTTGAAATGAGTTCTAATTCATTCAGTGTTCCCAATCTTGAAAACCAACCCATCAAAGTGAACATTTTGTCAGATATTTCTATACCGGCAATTCTTAGTGACAATAGTGAAGCTTTAAGCCAAAGATCCAAAGATTTTAAAGAAATGGTAAAAGGTATTGTTAAAAATAACATTTCTAAAAGGGTATTAAATCAACAGAGTAGCACACATTATAATAATTCCAATGAAATCTTGCTAGATTTAACTGCAGACAATGTTGCTTTAGAAGAAAATGTTGAAACGACAGCATTGGAAAATAATAATTCTGATCTAAATTTGGAAGAAAATATTGAAATCACAGCTTTAAATAATAATGATTTTGATTTAAATTTAGGAGAAAATATTGAAACGATAGCTTTGGAAAATAATAATTTTGATCTAAATTTAGAAGAACATATTGAAATCACACCTTTGGATAATAATTTTAATTTAAATTCATTTGAATATAACAATATTGTGGTGGAAAATAATTTAAACTGGGGAAAAAATAGTGAGTGTGAAATTCCACCACAAGTTTTAGATGATTTGACAACATTTAAAGATTTATTAGGAATTCCATCTGATAATGTGGAACTGCCACTAAATAGATCGTTTGATCCAACTTTAGCAGGACCTTCTTGTTCGCGAATCGATGAACAATCAAATAACATTGAAAATACTAATTTAAACATATCAGACAATAGATTTAGTGATAATGATGATGATATGATACCTTGTAGTCAAGAAAGTCCCGCAGTAAAAAGTTCTACCATTCTCAAATCTCTCTTATTAAATAACCAATCAAACTATTTCTCTTCAAAATCTACCTTAAGTAATTTATCAGTTTCCTGCGGGCAAAATATTCCTAATGGCTCTAACGATAACGATTTTGTAAGTTATGACCAACAGAAAAGTCCACTTCTAGCTTCTACTTCGTCACTAACAAATATTGCAGAAAATAATTTTAAATTTTCTATTGATAACTCTGAAAATACTGATGAATTCATTCCAGTTCAAAATTTTATGTTACGAAATGATCAGTTTAGCGACATTTCATGGAATAGTATGAATTCTCCACCTCCTTCTATTCAAAATTGTAATAATTGTAAACAAACCCAAACAGAACAATTTAACAATACAAAAGAGACGCAGACGGAACAAGATATGCAGACGATAGTTTTTCAAACAGACGATACATTTTTTAAAATTCAAAATAAACCATATGGCCTCGCAACACAGATGCAACAAACGAAACAAACACAGACAAATAATACATTTTCTAAAACAGACAAAACATTTTTTAATGTAAAAAATAAATCGTTTATTGTACAAAAGAAATTTAATTCAAAAAACAAAAAAATTATTTCAAAATTAAAAACTTTGGGCTATTCTTTAGATTCTGTGAAATATTTTAATAAAGAAGATCAGGAGAAGTGGAGTCGAATAAAAAACAGTTTTGATGAGTTGGTAAATGCCATCCCTTAACCATCCATCCATTCCCTTAATTCCTTTAATTTAAAGCAATGAATTTTAACAATGTTCATTATTTCACCTGTTGAATGTAAAGACAGCATTGGATTATAAACAATTTTGAGGAGTTGGTAAATTCCATCGATAACAATCTAAACCTTCCCAAAATCCCTTTATTTAAAACAATGAGTTTCAAACCTTTTCATCATTTCTCAGCCGAATGTAAAAGCAGCTTCACAAGAAGAGACATTTTTATTTTTAAGATTTTCAAAATGCAATTTCAATGTTTTATATGTAAACGAAACTTCAACCGCAAAGATAATCTTATGCGTCACATTCGACAAGTTTGTGGAAAGACAACAGAAATGGCATCCACTTCTACCAATGGTAAGATTTTTTGATATGTGCTATTTAATTTTTATTTTCGTGGTTTAAATGTGTAAACTGTAATTTTCTTCGTTCTAAGTTTTAATGTTTAAACTAACCTCTACTTCGTTTTTTTTTCAGATGATAAATACTGCAAGGAATGTAAAAAAACTGTGAGGCGAAATATGTGGGCAAGTCATTTGAGAACAAACAGCCACAAAGACAATGCGATAATCAGAAGTAAAGATGGAATCCAAATTATTAAATCTGCGTTTCAAAAACGAATAATATCGTACAGGATTTCGGCAGATCAATTTGAAGTCAACATTAAAAGTTTTTTTAATACAATTTTGAATAAAATTGTAACTGTAATAGAAGCCGAATTAAAAAGGCTAATAACGCTAAAATTAAATTTGGAATTGTTTGGGTTATATTTCAATCCGACCAATGAGGAGTATGAAGTAAAATCGTTTAACACACCATTCCATATTATATGTAGCAGCACAACACTCTCATTGATCTTGGAAGACATGTTGCAAACCATAGACCGAAAATCTGATGAACTAGCAGAACGTGATTCAGGTAAACTATTTTCTTTTGTTGAAAATATTCTAAAAATATGGCCAATTTTTAAAAAATTATCATTTTAAAAATATTAATTTTTAAAATTGTATTTATTTTATTTTTTATTCTTTTCAGGATGGATACTAGTGAAAATTCTGCATTTGGAAGTGAACATCAACAAATATAATCCCCTTCGCGCGTCAGCACACATTCCATTACCTGAAGAAATAAGGATGAAGCATGCAGTTATAAATCCTAGGAACAACGATAACTGCTGCTTCGCGTGGTCCATTGTTGCAGCAATTCATCCTCCTACAGGACTGGCCTGTGAAGTTACATCATACCCACATTTCACAACACTGTTGAACGTAACAGGTATAAACTTTCCAGTTACTTTAAAAGACATTCCAAAATTTGAATCACAAAATGAAATTTCAATTAATGTGTATGGCCTCGAACAATTTGAAAAAGATTTTAAATTTGAATATCAAATAATTGGTCCCCTCCATTATACAAAAAATAAGAAAGTAGTTCATGTGAACTTGTTATTAATTAGTGATGATGATGGAAATTTTCATTACTCTTACATTTCCGATTTGTCTAAATTAATTTCAAAGCAAGTTTCTAATCATAATGGCAAAATACATCTTTGTGATGGTTGTTTACAATATTTTGGCACTAAAGAATACTTAGTTAGACACAACAATTTTGATTGTGATTTTGTTAGAATTAATTTACCATCAACAGAAATCAAAGCCGATAAATTTGGAAATAATTCTCCCGGAAATATTCTTAAATTTATTAACATTCAAAAACAGATGGAAGTTCCTTTCGTTGTATATGCTGACTTCGAATGTATTCTTAAGCCTCTATTAAATAATGATGATAATAATTCAGACATGGAAGTCGAATTAGATAATTCTGCATCATACACAATTAAAAAATGTGAACACCTTCCATATTCATTTGCTTATTATATTAAATGTTCCTTTGATGATAGTTTTTCCAAATTTGAACTATATAGAGGACCTAACAGTGCCCAAATCTTTATAAATTTTTTAGAGAGAGATATTTGTAATTTATACAGCAAATATCTTAAAGTTCATAAAAAAATGAATAAATTATCTGAATTAGATAAAATACATTTGAACTACACTAATGAGTGTCATATTTGTGACAAATATATTGATAATGATAAAGTTGCTGATCATTGTCATATCACTGGAAAATATAGAGGTCCTGCACATTCCATCTGTAATTTAAATTACAAACAACCAAATTTTATTCCTGTAATATTACATAATTTGAGGAATTATGATTCCCATTTGTTTATTAAGAATATATGTCAAAATAATGAACAATTATCTGTAATAGCTCAAAATAAAGAAAAATATATTTCATTTGAAAAACATATTGAAGTTGGCTCCTATTTCGATAAAAAATCAAATACCTTAAAAAAAAAATATTTTCATATTAGATTTATAGATTCATTTCAATTTTTACCATATTCTTTGGCAAATCTATCTGAAACGCTTGATGATCTTCAATGTAAAGAAGTATCAAAATACTTTAATGACAAAGAACAATTTAAATATATTCGTCAAAAAGGAGTTTTTCCATATAAATATATCGACAACTACTCGAAACTAGATGAGGTAAATTTGCCTGATAAGGAAAACTTTTATAATGATCTAACAGATGAACATATTTCCGAAAGAGAGTATGAGAGAGCCAACATTGTATTTAATTTGTTTCAATGCAATTCGATTGGCGAATATTCTGACATTTATTTAAAATCTGATGTGTTACTCCTTGCAGATGTTTTCGAAAATTTTAGAAAAACATGTATAAACACTTATAAATTAGATCCTGCTCATTATTACACTTTTCCCGGTTTAAGTTTTGATGCATGTTTACGTTACACTGGGGTAGAATTAGAATTGTTAACCGATCCTGATATGTTACATTTTTTTAAAAGTAATGTTCGTGGAGGAGTCAGTACCTGTATAAGTAGAAAATCTGAAGCAAATAATATATTTCTCTCAAATTATGATCCATCAGAACCAAGCAAATATATTTTGTATCTTGATGCAACAAACTTATACGGTTATGCAATGTCACAATATCTTCCAACAAATAATTTCATTTGGTTAAAAAACGATGAAATTGAAAATTTAAACATAATGAATATTTCTGACACTGCAGAATCAGGATATGTATTTGAAGTTGATTTAAAATATCCAAATATATTACATGATCAACATAATGAATTTCCATTCTGTCCTGAAAATTACAAACCTCCTAATTCAAAATGGTCAAAGTTAATTCCAAATTTAAATAATAAGGAAAAATATGTTCTTCATTATTCTTTATTGAAACAATGCATTGAAAATGGCATAGAGATAGTTAAAATATATAGAGTTTTAAAGTTTAATCAATCACCATGGCTAAAAAAATATATTGATTTAAACACCAAGTTAAGAAATGAATCTAAAAACAAATTTGAAAAAAGTACATATAAAGTAGCGAATAATAGCATTTATGGAAAAACAATGGAAAATGTTGACAAAAGGACTGATATTAGGTTGGTTACTGAATGGGCAAAAAACAGTAGAAAAGATGGCGCAGAAAATCTTATTGCAAAACCTTACTTCAAAGACTTAACCATATTTTCAGAAAATTTAGTTGCGGTTCAAATGCAAAAAGTTTTAGTTGAATATAATAAACCTATTTATGTGGGATTTTCCATATTGGATATATCAAAAACTTTAATGTATGATTTCTTTTACAATTTTCTTAAACCTTCATACGGTGAAAAAGTTAAACTCTTGTATACTGATACAGACTCCTTCATTTTAGAAATTCAAACCGAAAATGTTTATGATGACATAAAGGGTAATATAGATAGATTTGATACTTCAAATTATCAAATCGGCAATTGTCATAATATGCCAATTACTAAATCTGTGGTTGGAAAATTTAAAGATGAATATGCTGGTGAACCTATTGAAAGTTTTTATGGAACCGGAGCGAAAGCATATTGCATTAAAACAGAAAGTGGTTTGCTTAAAAGAGCAAAAGGGGTTAAAAAAAGTAGTATCAAAAATCAGTTAACATATATTCATTACAAAGATGTAGTTGAAAATAATTCAAAAACGTTTTGCACTATGTATACCTTTCGATCTCGTTTACATAATATGTTTACTGAATTGGTGAATAAATTAGCTCTAACTTCTTCAGACGACAAAAGATATAAAATTCCGGACAGCTTTGATACACTTTCATGGGGTCATCATGATATTCCTTTTTATCAATGGGCAGATGAGCATAAAGAATTATTATAAAACAATGTTCCCTCTCTTCTAAACCGATTTTTCAAGGTTGTTGGATTGTATTTAAGATAGGAAAAAGCTTTGTATTACTTAAAGGTAGCCTAACTACCAAAGCATGTGTTTAGAAAGTTGTGATAAAGAAATTGATAATATTTCATATAGAAGTTATGAAAAAAGACTTTCAACATTTAATAAATGGAAGGGTAAATTAAGGCCCGAAGTTTTAGCTCGTGCAGGTTTTTATTATTTGTTAATTGCTGATATTTGCAAATGTTTTTACTGTGGTGCTGAAATTTTTGAATGGACGATTGATGATTGTCCTATTGAAGAACATCATAGACTTCACAACAAGTGTGACTTAGCTGAATGTTTGTGGCTTTGTAAGATGAAGAAATGTGAAGACCAAGATGTTGTTATGACAAAATTTAATACAAACATTTTCTTTTTCTCGTTTATAATTTTGACTGTTGCGAATGTCATCATGGCATCCAAAATATTGTAATTGTTATGTTTTAAATTTCATTATCCCTTTTTTTTGCTATTTATAATTTGAATTATTGTAAATGTCATCATTCAGTCGATGATACTGTAATAGAGTTGTCTCTTCTTGTTTATTAGAATATAGAATTAAAATTTTAAGGTGTTTTAATCATGTCTCTTACCCCATATATTTTGTTATATTACATTACAAGAAATACTTTATATGTGCATATTCCATATAAAGTGACACATAGTTTAGTTTGTTTCAAAAATACATCGGATTATGAATTACCGCAATCATGTTATCATATGAGAATTGAAAAAATTAATAATAGCAGCCAAGCATTTTCCTTTAAAATGCAGCAGATGAACATTAATAGCAATTTCTTCAAAATTTTATATTATTATGTAAACAATACCATTTATGACACAAATTGGATCATCAAACGTAAAAATGATGAATGTTCCGAATTGATACATAGAGAAAACCCTATAAAATCAACAAATCTTACATATTTAAACAACACCCTTTTTAACGAGCAAGAAAATTCCAAGTGTTATATATCTTATATTATTAATGTAGTATTAACAGTAGGTTTACTTTCTCTCATAACAGTGTTAGGACTTATGTATTATAAATTCAAAACAGAATAATAAGAATACAATTAAAACGAACAACCTTAAAATTTCTGATAAAAGAGTGGGGATGATAACTGGTGGGGATCATATTATATCATCAAAGACTATCTCGAAACAGTTCAGTTTACCAGATCACACTTAATAATAAACATGTATACTAATTTCAGTAAAGTAAATGAGTATAGCACTAATACTAATAATGTGTTTAAGAAAGACGATTCATGTATAAAAATTAGTGAAAAACTTCTAAATTCTAAAGTGTATTATTTAAATAATTCTTCATCCAAGTTCATAGCTGTTGGGATAAGTTTAAGTGATTTTTCACCAAGAATTCTTATTGGAAGCAGAAACGGATTTTATGTGAGTCTAAATGAAGATGAATGGAAAGCTCTGTTGAAATACCAGGGAGTGATAGCTAATTATTTTTATTCTTCTAATTCAGATACACAATCGTTGATGTGTGGTAACATTACTTTAAGCTTTCATAAATATAATGATTGCCTCATCTTAAAAATTCAAAAATTGCATGGAAATTATGTTTATCTTTCATGCAGTTCTGTTGACACCTTATGGTCGCTCATTGAGATTGTGGATTATAGAATTCAAATAATTAACAAACAAGAATTTGAGAAGTATTTCAAATTGTTTCAAACTAGCCTTTGCACACAATCAAGAAACATTCTATCCGACATATATGAAGTGCTAAATCCAAATCAGAATGTCAACAGTGAAAATGTATGTGTGATGCTGGAAATGCTTTTGTTGTATCCGGAACAATTGGAAGAAAAATTAAAAAATAATCTTTCAACGAAGAAATATTATGAAGAAATCGGTCAATATTTGTGAAGATAAAAATAAACTATATTGGATGGTGGTGTGGTCCTTTGCTTACAGGCAAGCGCGAATATCTGAATATCAGAAATTTTATGCAGACAGACTTCGATTTGATAGAAGAATTGTGCAATGTCAAAATGTTTTGGACATATTTCTGAGTAAGGAACATAGGAACAAGATTTTTAATGAAAGGTTTAATGTTTAAATTTAAATTGATTTTTAATAAAATATTTCAATACTAACATTTGTTTTATTTGATAAAAAAAATATATAAAAATTTTAATTAAAATACGTTTAAGGTACAACCATTAAATTATAATACATCTTTTTTAAGAATCCATGAATTGTGTGATTTATCCAATCCAAGCCATTTAACATATACTTTATTTCCTTTTTTTCTTAATACTTTTTCTACCAAATAGACATCTGGATGTTTAACATTCTGCAACTCTTCTCCATAAAACCCTCCTGCAATTTCTTGGTTCTTTTCATCTTGAAGCAAATATGTAGTAGGATTTGTAACTTTAACTTTTTTTATGCTAAATATTTCATTTGACCAATTCGGCGTGTAACTCTTGGAAAATGCTTCTCGCTGCTTGCTTATCCGCACATAATCACCAACCCTAAATTTTGGAAACTTTGGATCGATTGTTTTTGCACGAGTAAAAGATGATCTTAAAATGTCTTTTTCATTATTTTTGTTAACTTCAACTGGCTTTTTATTGATTGTCGAATGTTTTGTGTTATTATATTTCTGAACTATTTCATCTAAAATATCAATCCATTTGTACTTTCCACGTAAACTAAATTTTTTCCACATTAAATTTTTTATAGTTCTGTTCACTCTTTCCACTACACTGGCTTTTAAATTAGAATAAGTGTTATAATGATTTATGCTAAAATCAGTCATTAACTTTTGAAAATCTTTGTTAAAGAATTCTTTTCCCATATCAGTTTGAAGGTGTTTTGGAACATTTTCAACAGTTTCCAAAATTTTTCTCATAGCTTGAGTAACTTCTTTTCCTGATTTTGATTTAATTGGTTCTATCCAAACATATTTTGAGAATACATTAATTACTACCAACATGTAACGATATCCTCTATTCAATTTCCAATAAGGTATCATTTCGACTAAATCAGCTTGCCATAAATCATTTAAACCTTTTACTATAACCCTCCGACGTTTGTAATATTTTCTGCTTGGCTTATGAAGTTCATTAACAATTTCTTCTTTAAAGTTAACAGTCATAGTTGTAAATTAAGAATGTTTATTGTTCTATTATAATTGGACATTTTATTACAAGTTCTCCATAAAACAAAGGCAAATATGTTATCGATTTTTTAGCGTTGTGGAAACTGATTATATCACCTAATATAATTTTGGTTTTCGTTCCATATTTTACTGCTTTACCGTTTATATGAAGAGCAACATCTTCTTTTGGATATTCAACTTTCTCTATATATCCCTCTTTGAATGGGAAAACATATGTATTTCTTCCATCTTGAAGTAATTCATATTGATTATTAATGGAATCCCATTTTCCGATAAAAGGTAAAACAATGTTATAATACAATTTTACTTTATTAATATCCACAATATTTAAGATCTCAGAAGATGAAGAAGAAGAAGAAGAAGGAGCATTTCTATATTCTAATAATTTATTTTGATCTTTGAAAAGTATGTGTGATCCGAATTTATCAATCGACATTTTACCTTCATGGACTATAACATAATAATTGTTTCTTTGCAATTAATTACCTTTTATACAATTATTTTTGCTTCTCGAAGTTCTTCCAATATTGATATAATCTCATTTTGGTGGCCCGTATGACCTGCCATTTGCGAAGAAACTAGTAATTTTAATCTTTCCACTAGTTCGTTTACATCATCATAATAGACATAATCAATTTTTTTATTTGATAAATTTAACAACGTTCCTCCTTTTGTAGATCTTGTTTTTGTTGTTCTCTGACGTGTTTGAGGTGGTCTTAATCTGCTTAGACTTGAAACGCTTGAAATGCTGGATGTAGTCGATTTGCTCGATTGTTTCAGTATTTTTTTTTCAATTAAATATGGTTTAATTATTGTTAGATATTTCGGATCGGTAGTTCCCTGTATCTGTTCATTAGCATCATAATTTCTTCTATAAGCGTTTGTTCTTTTTAAAATATCCATATAATTTTCAAGATCTTTTGATGTATAACCCTTTGGATCTTGGAAAAAAATGAGCTCATACAATCCGGGAGTTCCTTTGTAGGTTAAATTTTTAACTTTCAAATTTTCTTTTTCAAAATCAATTAAACTATCTCCAATTTTCCATTTTTCCGCTACAGGGTCATGAGTTAGACCGTGAGTGTTATCCACATCTCGTCTACCCTTAATTGCCAAATCAACAAATGTTCTTACGAGCGGATGAAATGCCTCAAGATATTCCTCATAAGCAGGAGTTCTAGTTAATTCAAGGATGTCTTGTCTAACTTCTTCGTCAGTTGGTTCGATTATAGTGGACTCGTTTGGACTAGAAGTACGCCCTCTTGCTTGAGATGTCATTATAGAACTCAATCTGCGACTAGGGCTGGGTAAAAAAACATCATCATTATCACTATCATCATTCTTCTCATATATTTCTTCATCTTGCAAAAATGATGGTATTTCAGTGGGGAGATATTTTTTATATATGTTTGTCTGTCTTCTTGTTGGTTGTTGTTGTTTGATAGGTGAAAATTTAGAATGTTGAAGAGTTGAAAAGAACGAAGGTGAAGATATTTCCCGTTTTATTAATGGTTCCGATTTTATAGTTTTAATTAATTCCTGCAAAGGTTGAGTAATGGGCTTTAACTCTTTTTCTTGGCGAATTTTTGATTCTGCTATATCTGACTTTAGGGCTTGATATTTTCGCTTTACGGCTTTACGAGCTTTCACTAGTTCTTTTGCAATTTTCTCGTTCATGTTTATCGATATAGTTTAGATTATGAACTAATATTAACTTAATTGAAATGATGGTTATATATATTTTCTAAAATTTAATAAAGTTATCAAATCCCTTTCGATAACGACCAGATTTCATGTTGCAATCTTTATCAATAACTACAAAATCATAATCTGACCGCCAACAAATACCACATAAGTCTTTAAATTGTTGATAAGACATATCGGTATTTACATGATCATCATAAATATGTTTTAAATTTGTACCATCTTGTTTAAATATTATTAACAAATTGGTATTATCTCTAATTAATTGTTTAGGAACAGCTGAATATGTTTGGCTTAAATAAAAACAATCAGTATTTTTATGTCTACCGAAACAGAAGTAATCTCTCATAATATTCTGATCACAACAAACAATGTCATCAAATATGATTATAGAATTAGGTTTAATTTCATTCGGTGGTAATATATCTTCTTCACGAGATGATTCAAAATATCCTATTTCTTTAATTGAGTTTAATAGATTTCTTAAAAACTCGTATTTTGATTGATATAATGATTTTGAGTAAATATACACATTTCCAAATCTTAACCCATTTTCGGAAGTTAATAGGGCAATAATTACATTAGTTTTCCCACATCCAGAGGGTCCTACAACTATTGCTCTTTTACATGAACCTCCAAACAAGACACCATGCTTTCTAAAATTTATTATATCTAGATCATGATTTTTTATCGGTAAAGAAAACTGTTGCTTTTCGATCTGCATTAGATCAGTGTTGAGCAAGCTCTAACTGTTTCAATGAAGAAAAGAACTGTAAACTTCATATTATATATATATTGGGATATGTTACATCTAGCTCTATTAAAAGCTTAATGCTCGTGTTGAAAGGTGGTTCACTAAACAGTCTTATTAATAAACTACCTTTTGAATTACACATTCCATCATACAAATATTGTGGTCCAGGAACAAAACTTGTTAAACGTCTTGAGCGAGGAGATAAGAGTAAAAATCCTTTAGACGAAGCTTGCAAAGAACACGATATTGCTTATTATAAATTTCCCGACTTGAAGAATCGCAACAGGGCAGATCAGTTATTAGCGGAAAGAGCTTTTCAAAGATGTAAATCGAGTGACGCTTCTTTAGGCGAACGATTAGCCGCACTAGGAATAGCGGGTATTATGAAAACTAAGTCTAAGTTAGGTATGGGTATTCAAAAGAGAGGAAAAGGAATAAAAAAAGGCAAAGGAATAAAATTGAAAAAACGAAAAAGAACTACCAGGACTATCTCATTTCAGTCAGCGTTACGAAGGGCGAAAAGGGGGATATTGGGAAGAAAATACAAAAATTTACGAATTGCGGCTGAAGATGCTCTAGCATCTATCAGTAAAGGAAACGTAAAGGTAAAACAACCTGCTAAAAGAATTATCCCAATTCCAAAATTCGGTGGTTTGTTACCGCTAATTCCAATATTTGCAGGACTCTCTGCATTGGGAGCACTAAGTGGGGGAGCTGCAGGAATTGCTTCATCAATAAATGCGGTTAAAAGTGCAAAAAATAAACTTGAAGAACAAAAAAGACATAATAAGGCTATAGAGCAAATGTCAGTTGGTAAAGGTCTCTTTTTGCGACCTTATAAGCAAGGTTGTGGATTATATTTGAAACCCTATGCAAAAAACTGTTAAATATGCTACCTCGCAAACCACTTTCAAATTTTGAGTTAAAAAAATATGTGAGGCTTTTGAAAATCCCTAATTTTCGAGGAATATTTATGCGTAATAAACTACCAAAAGTTATAAATAAAGTTGAATGTGCTATTATTAATTTGGATGATCAATATGGTCCAGGAACTCATTGGACAGCTTATGTAAAGCACGGTAAACAAATTATTTATTTTGATAGTTTTGGAGGTTTAAGACCACCTGCAGAAATAATATCATACTTCTTTAGCGATGGTAGCAAAAATGACATCTTTTATAATCATGATTCCTATCAATCATATGATTCATCAATTTGTGGGCAACTTTGTCTACAATTTCTTTATATAAACATGTAATTATGAACTATTCTTTATTTTAAAGAGGTTGTGGGAACTGACATGTCATTTACAATAGCTCTTTCTGCACAAAGTAGTGAACTTTTTGCATCATTTAATCCACCAATTTACTTAGATGAAGACTCAGATTATGTTATAGGACTAACAAATTTTGAAACTTTTAATGCCATTCCCAACATTGATGAAACTAATAACAAACTGTATTACGGGAATTCAAACGATTATGTTGAAATACCTGCTGGTAGTTATGAAATAGGCGATATAAATAAATTTCTACAAAATATTTTTGATAAAAAAGGAATATCTTTTCACTTATATGCTAATCATAACACTCTACAATCTGAAATTAAATCTACGGCTGATATTACATTTAAAGATGGAACTATTGGAAAAATTTTAGGATTTAAAAACCAAACTATTAAAGGTGATGGAAAAAGTAAATTATCAGACAATCCAGCTGAAATTATAAAAGTTAATTCCTTATGTATAGATTGCAGTATTGCTGAAGGTTCCTATCTGAACGGAAGACCTGTCCATATTATACATCAATTTTTCCCAAACGTTTCTCCAGGATTTAAAATAATTGAAAGTCCTCAAAATATTATTTATTTTCCGGTAATAGTGAAAGCAATAGACAAAATTACTGTTAAAATATTAGATCAGAATCTCGATTTTGTTAATTTTCGAAAAGAAACTGTTTCACTAAGATTACATGTAAAAAAGCTAAATTTATAATGGTTATTTTTTATAATAGAAACGATATTCAATCAACAGCCAATATTCAACAAATTCAAAAAACATATAAAGCTAAACATAATAAAGTTAAGTTTAGTAGTCGAGTCAACGCTAATAGATTAACAAGTACAAACAAACAATTTCTTAAATCACTTGGACTTAAACTTTTGAAATGAGTATACTTAATGTTAGCGAAAAACTTTATATTGACAATTCTATTACTCACTCAGAGTTGCATTCTTATGAGCCATATTTGCCAACAAAATTAAGCAACAATGATGAAATACTAATTCCCGTTCATGAAATTGAAAAGTATACTCTTCCCTGCGAAAGTTTTCTTTACATAGAGGGAAAATTATCTAAAGCAGATGGAACAGTTTCTAAAACACTATCTCTTGTAAACAATGGGATAGCATTTCTCTTTAGAGAAATGAGATATCAGTTGAATGGGGTTACGATAGATTCTATAAGGGATGTTGGTTTAACATCCACTCTAAAAGGTTACCTCTCATATAATACAAATGAATCTGACAAATTAAAAAATGCAGGATGGTCACCAAAGATAGCAAATACATTAGTTGATGAAAAAACTGGTTCATTTAATGTTTGCATTCCTCTTAAAATGTTAATGGGTTTCTTTGAAGACTATAGGAAAGTTATATTAAACGCAAAACAGGAGCTAATAATTGTGCGAGATAACACTGACAATAATGCTATTATAACTACCGATCCAAGTGAAATACCAAAAATTACTCTTCACAAACTAACTTGGAATATACCACATATTTCAGTAGCAATCCCTCAAGAATTATCATTAACAAAAATTATTGATAAGGGAACAGATTTAGTTATTGCATTTAGAAGTTGGAAATTAGTTGAATATCCGGAACTGTTGAAAACATCCAGACACAATTGGCCTGTTAAGACATCTACTAGAGTTGAAACTCCTCGTCATGTTATAGTTGCGTTCCAACAGGAGAAGAGAGATTCGAAAATATCAAATATGAGTGAATTTAATGATATAAACTTGAGAAATATTAAAGTTTTTTTGAATTCTGAAAGATACCCCTATAATGATCTTCTCCTGGACATAAGTAATAATAAATATGCTATATTATATGAAATGTATTCCCAATTTCGATCTTCTTACTATGCAAAAACCGAAGAACCTTTATTTGACCCAAGCGATTTTAAATCAAAAGCTCCTATTGCTTATATAAATTGCTCACATCAAAAGGAATCTTTACAAGCTGGACCTGTAGTAATGAGAGTAGAATTTGAACTAAACAAAGATTTAGAAAAAGATACTTCAGCGTATTGTTTAATATTACATGATAAAGTTTTCACTTACAACCCACTCACTAAACTTGTTAAACAACTTTAATTTTCAAGTTGCTTTTAATATTACATTTCACCCCCACCCTCTTGAAGCACTACATTTATTTAACATTTGAACAAATATTTCTTAGTTGTATAAGATCATTTAAAGATAGAGCAACTCCAAGCAGGTTCTTAATATAGTTCATGAAGTAATGATCTTACAATATGTTCAAGAAATTAGACATTTTCATTAAAAATTTAGAAGAACTGAAAAAACGTATTGAATCATATTCCAATAAAAACTTTGTGTTTAAAAAATTTGCAACTTTAAAAATATGAGATTAGTTTTGGATATTCAAGCGTTCAAAGATGAAAAGAATAAATTTCTACCTAAAGAATTAGCTGCCTATGATGGAGAAAAAATTAGTCATTATGTTTTCAAGCAACCATTTTCTTTGAATTCTCTTTCTCCTGAAGCGCACAAGCAAGCTGTATGGTTAATGAAAAATCACCACTGCATTAATTGGAATATCGGTTATACTCCACTACACCACTTTTCAACAATTGTAAAAAAATTGACTGAACAAGCGCAATTTGTTTACGTTAAAGGAAACGAAAAAGCAGATTACCTAAGAAAATATTCCAGCAAACCAATAATTGAATTAGATGAACAACCAATTTTAATTGCTTCAACACCTAAATGTTTTTATCATTCAAAGTCACCATCTATGTGTGCGCTTTCAAATGTGTTTTATATTTATAATAATTTTTTTATGAATGAATAAAAAAAATAATTTTATTTAACTTTGTTTTATTAAATACATTTCATTTCTCACATTTAAATTTCCTAATACACACATATATTCTTATAATATAATTTTAACATATTAAGTTCCAATACAAACTTTACTCTGTCTTTGTTCTTTAAGAACTCGCTACACACTTGTACACCTTTTTTACAAAACTCAGCATGTTGCATATAGTTCTCATACCACAGTATATCTTGAGCTTCAGCATCATTTCCCGCAAGCGCATAAAACCGCGAACAGGCTTCCGACATCAAAAAGTTTTCATAAAGTTCTAACACAAAGTTCTCCATATCTTACACAAATACTTCAAATTGAAGTTCTCCCAATTCTTCTTCTGCCAATTTTATCACATCTAATATAGTTGGATCTCCTATATATTTCTTCAAACTAACCACTTCAACAAAAAATCCCAATTGTTTCAGTTCAACTACAAACTGCAATACATTGAAATTTTCGAAGTATTGAGCACAAGCGGACGCACCTTTCGAATAATGTTCCGCAAACTCACAATAAAAGTCAACATATTCTGGTCTGCTATGCATAGCATTATAATAATTATCTGAAGTTAATTGGTTAAATTCTTCATGTAACTTTTTCACAGCCTCATCCATAACTGTTAATGTATATAACTAACAGCGACTAAATGATCGTAAGTATCAAAGTTTCTTATAAACAGAAAATTCCTTTTTATTATCACATTGATGTTCTGGGAATGATATAAACTAGTTCATTATCTTCTTCATTATTATCACCATCTAGAATAGTTTCAAAAATATCTACAATTGATTTAGTTTCTTTCACAATAGCTCTTTTTTGATTAGTATATTTTATATTAATGTAATCACAATGACTTCTACACAATGGACAAACATCCTTCGTTTTTAACCATTCTGTCAAGCAATCTAAACAAAATTTGTGTTCACACCAATTTGGTGTGCAAATGTTTTCTTTTTCCAAAGAACTAAAACAAATAGGGCATTCCTCTTTCAAATGCACTTCACTTTTTTTCTTTTTTGAACTAACTGTTTCCGAACTAACTATTTCTGAATTGACCCTCTTGAGTACTCGATTTCTTAATTTGAGTTCTTCCATTGAAAACTAAACTGTGAAGTGAAGAAACATACAGAACTGCTGGTTTTATTATGTTTATTTAAGAGGGGAGGGGAAAAGTCAGGGTCAGGGGCAAGGTCAACATATATGTAGATAAGGATGGGAAATGTATTAATTACATGATGAGAAAGACTCCTCAGTAAGCAAAAGAGAGAGAGCCCTCACGGAGGATAAGGTAATTACCTCCTCCGTGAGGACTCACTCTCGTTAACACACTACTAATGTATGTTTGAAGTACGCAGAGAACACAATTTGCAAGAAATTGAAAAAGTTCTTTTCTTGCAGTAATGTCTGACGATACCACCGATATTTCAACAAAGTATCAAATGGTGTTTTTCTTTTTCTTGACGTTTTTAGGGACATAAAATGTAAGTGTGTGTGTGATGTGTGATGAAAAAGTTATTGAAACATTTATTTTGGGAAAAAACAGGCAAATGGAATTCCACTTTGAGCACTAGGAAACGGCAAGGCGCTAACCACCCACAAAAATATGTACAATAACCTTTTTTTGCCATCAAACTGATATATCTTTTAACGTTTTCGATCTTCTCATGAATTTGTTTCCAACTTTATTGATTTGTGGTTACAATAAACTGTTTTAATGGTTTACTCTTCTGGAATCGATAAGTACCTATTTATTCATTTCTTTAAGTGCGCAACAATTGCCATTCAAGAGGGCGCCGAATCCTTGTTTTGTAACGATTTTACCGGCTTTTGGGTACAAATTGGGCGTGGCACCCCCAAAATTTTCCGCTTTCGGCGGATAAGCTTCAGCTAGCGCCTACGGCGGTCTTTCACATGAACGCCTTAAAAATTCATTTCCCCCTGCGCCCTCCCACTTTATAAACTCACGAGCCGCCACTGCTCAGAACGGTTTGTATTTGAAGCAATGAAATAAAACTCCGATCAGTTCTTCTTCACGTGCCATCTCTCCGATCAGTGTTTCTTCTTCTTCACGTGCCATCTGTCCGATCAATTCTTCTTCGTCTTCACGCGCCATCTTTGCGGCGGAGGTTGACAATCATCATAGCGATCCTAACTTTGGAGGCGGCTGCTCTGAAAAGTTTTATTGATGTGAATCCGTACCATTTTCGCAAGTTGCGCAGCCATGATATTCTTCTCCTTCCTACACTTCTTTGGCCTTAGATTTTACCTTGTATAATCAATTGCATCATGGTATATCTCTCTCCCCGTATATCGTGTCCCAGGTATTGCAGCTTTCTAGTTTTGATGGTTGCTACAATCTCCAGCTCCTCGTTCACTCTCCTCATGACGTCGTTGTTTGTCACGTGCTCCGTCCATGATATTTTTAGGATTCTTCCATACACCCACATTTCAAAAGACTCAAGTTCCTTTACAGTCGCTGCGTTCAGGATCCAGGCCTCCATTCCATAAAGCAAAGTCGAAAAGACATAACACCTTGCTATTCTGAAAATCAGATCCAGCTTCAAATCCCTTGTACAGAGCACTCTTCTCAGTTTATTAAAGTTTGTTCGTGCCTTTTCTATGCATATTTTAATTTCTTTAGAGTAGTCGTTGGTAGAGTTGATCATTGTGCCTAGATATATGTATATGTAGTTGTCTACCCGTTCAAGAGTCCTGTTGTTAATTGTTAGAGTCTCATTATTGTTATGATTTTTTTGTTATCTTCATAAATTTCGTTTTTTTGACGTTTATGGTAAGCCGATATTCCTGACCGCATTCAACTATTTTGTTCATTATATATCCTCGAGACTGTCTGCTAATATAACTGTATCGTCCGCGTATCTGATGTTGTTAATCGGTGTTCTATTGACCTTAATACCAGCTATTTCTCCCTCAAGCGTTTCTTTCAGGATCTCTTCAGAGTATGCATTGAAAAGTAGTGGTGTAACATGTCAATTTAGCATGAAAAACATGTAACAGATAGAGGTCAAATAAAGTCACTTATTTCACCCTTAATTCTACATCTATTATGCTAGTCTGTCAAGCTAACTATAATATTACTTACTCGTTTAGATCCTGCATGACCCGAGCCTTTTATCGAGCTGTTAGAGGGAAAACTTGAAATCACGATAGTCGTATACGTAATTTGATTTTCTCTGTTTGATACGATCGATCGGGCTTTGTGAACCTTTTAACTGACTTGGCACATAATAAATCAATAAATCGTACTGTATTCTGGCCCTCGCTATCGAGAAAACATTCAAATTTATAGGCATTATAGCAATGCATTTCAAAACGTTGAATTAAATCTCTTACCTTGGCGAATAATCGGTGATAATATACATTAAAAACAGTCTCATGGATGTCAGGAACATTGGTTTCGGAATTTGTCGGTTGTTTTCCCGGATTTGTTTCAATATTTAAAAGGAAAAGTTAAAATTCAGTCAATGTTTATTTCTAATATAACCTTCAAATGTCAGAGGAAACAGCTGACTTGTCAATAATTCATTATACAAAAACGAGGGAGGGACATAATTGTTGGTTGCCTATTGACGGATATAATAAATGAAAGGATATACTCTTGGAACGTTGCCAGATGTACATGTTCTCTAGGGATCTTCGTGCGATTTTGATGTGTTTGCGGTACAAGCCAACAAGAAAGTACATAATTGTGGTTGCGTGTATTCTCTAACTTTGGCAACACCTCGAGTTGCTTCGCAAGTGTTCCAACAAGGACACAGGCTCTGGGTCAAAGGTGCGTTTAGGCCTGAATTATCGCGGTTCCATGCATTTAACAGTTTTGATGTCAGGAGTTTAAAATGGCCGCCGGCCGGAATGAAGTAGTTTCTGTTGTTTGGTCATTGTCAATAATGGTTTTATCGTTGGATTTCTTTGTCCTGCCACCAATACATAATATCATACAGCCTTAGGTACGTTTTATTGCATATTGAAGATGTTATTAAATTTGGTGGCAACCAGCTTGTGGTATTATACGTATGTCGCAGGACCATGTAAAGCTGGCCTGTGGGTCGAATTTAACAGTGAGCTTGGTGGACGATTTTGACCTGACCTCGTTCTCTTTCTTGGTAAACCCTCCAAAGAGGAGGTAGCGCGTATGCCTGATGAAAAGTTTAAGAATTTCTAATTCACCCTAAGGGGGATAATACTTATTTCGGACTAAGAAGTGGCATAGTTACTAGGTTGTTGTAGTAAATTATTTGACTGTGGATTGGTTGGATTTTGCCTAAAGTCAAGTTTTCTTTAGCGACTGGCCACGTGCGGTGAATTCCGAAACAAAGTACGCCATTTCCTTCCTCGAGGTATATTCTAGGGAAATCAAGCGTATTGAATAATAGTTCATGGTCATGGTGCAGTCGAGTACTCATAGCTGATTCTTTTGTCTTTATGGGCACCCGTATTGCATAATAGGATATAGGTTGTATAATGGTTGCATATAATTTTTGATAAACTTCGTTTCTACTTTGAATTTTGCTTACAAGAACTTGTGAAGTACTACATAAGCTTAGTCAATTTAGATTTAATATTAATTGCATAAGTGGACAGCTTTGTTCTTGCCTAGGGGCCTAACTGTTAAAAGAGCAAATTAAAATATAACAGCGGTTATATTATTGTTTAGTTTTCTTAGCTTTTTTTGTCTATAGGGTGATCGGATATTGGCAATCTCATGACCTTCGTCATTTTGGCAAGACTACTAAATTTCTATGGGGAGTCTTATTATTATTTTGAAATACCCTTTGTGTGGTATTCTAAAAGCTGCCTGTATTCTAAAAGAGAAAGCTGCCTGAAATTGCCGTAAGAGAATGCATACTTAGAGCTTGTTCTCTTTCAGGGTTTTTAGCCGGAGCTATTTCTAGCTGGAGTTATTTTTATCTGGAGCTATTTTTATTTGGAGCAAGTTATTTGTATATGGAGCAAATTATTTTTGTTTCAAGTTTTGCTTGGAGCGAGATTAAGTAGCTAACCAAGTAGCTACCAGTCAGGACAGTTGGTTGTGTTTTATTGGTACCGACTGCATCCATAGAGGTAGGGGCATTACCTCAAATGCCACTGAGAGTTTATGGGTCCCGAGGCGCTTAGCAGCAGACTACGTGCAGAAGGCCGGAGGTGATATCGGCGAAGACCAGTAAAGATAAGTTTAGGTTACATTTGTGATCTTACTACCTAATGTTATTGGCGTGTTATTAGTATTTTCCAGCGTTGTATTAGATTGCGTGTTATTAGTAGTTTCCAGGGTTGTATTAGATTGCGTGTTTTAGTATTTTCCACTTTTTCCAGCGTTGTATCTTATCGCGTGTTTTAATTTTTCTGCGTGGTATTGATATAACTATTTTCGGAACTGTTTCGGAGTAAGCACAGCTTACCTATGCGAATCTAAATAACTGCTATATTTACTAGTGTGGATCTATTAATGCTCATAGTTTTTTTTATACATTACATTTCTTCATTCGTACAATTTGATTTATATTGTGTCAAATGATCAACATTGTCGTTCTGATTTATTGACTATTATAATAATTTTACATAACGATACTTCATAATCTGAATCAGTAAGGTTTATTTATGTACAACTGCGAGTGGTATACCATGGTAAACGCGCACAAAGTTTAGTAGCTAGAATTAGACTGATAACTCTCAATTACTAGTATGATGAGACGATAGATGCTTTATGTATATTGTGGTTATTGATTAATTTGTCGAACTTGGGTTTGATCTTTCGTAATCATTTGGTATTATATTATTACTTCGGTTATAGCTAAACGTGCCTAATACTTGTTCGATCATTCTTTATCTATTTCACTTCTATTATAATTCAATTTAATTCAAATTCCTGTCTATGTATACGCAACTGATCTAGTTCTACATTTATGAGCATATAGGTTATTACTTGTTTTCAACTAAGCTTTTTACCTTTTTTTATATATTTATATTATTTTATTTATTGAAAGAGATGACAACAAGTTAATGCCAAACCTGTCGAACGCCAATAAACTTTAAACCTGCACGAACGTTACTGTCTTTTATTTGCCTTGAAATACCTCAACCAAACAAGTGTAGTTGATAGTAGTTTGACTTTAAATCACCCTTTTATAGTGGATAGTCATTTGATTTTGAATCGCCCTTAAGGATTCTTAAGACCGAGGATCTTCTAGTTTGGGTCTGCGGATTTAGTTATTTCAAA
>JAEQML010060806.1:0-26622 GCA_016904865.1 Pissodes strobi | reverse complement strand
ATCAATCGACTTACCTGTAAGGAAGATCGATCGGAATTATCCGAGCATCTTCGCCGTCCCCCATTACACTTTGTAGTATACAACTTTTTCCCAATCGGTACAATTTTTAAAGAAGTTATCTAAAAACATGGTGATTCAGCCGACCCTGGCTAGCCGCTCGAGCTTATCGCCTTGATGCGTCATTACAATTTTGGTTCGTGAGATTTTTGATTACATTGCATTTGGGGTGAAAGGGAGAAGGTAAAGACTGGGTGGGTTTGTAATGAGGGACGGCGAAGATGCTCGGATAATTCCGATCGATCTTCCTTACAGGTAAGTCGATTGATCTTGTAATTATCCTTCGCATCTTCGCCGTCCCTCATTACACTTTGTAGATGTTTAAAGTATTTGCGATGTAATCTACATTAACTGAAAATTGCGATATTTCTGTAGTCCTAGATTCGTAAGGCCCTTTTTATAAACTAAAATTCAAATTTATAACCATTAGATTTAATAACACACATTATGAAGGTACATATATCATGTTTAACGCTTAACTGATATTAACCTTTAACTTATTTTTAATACTATAACAATATTCTTATGTAATATGATAACAAGTTGGTAAGTAAGTTATAATTGTAGCTCCATATTTGTATGATTCTTTAGAAATTATGGTTCAGTAAACAAGATGCAAATCCAGTGGGATTACCCACGCCAAGTTTGTTATAGAATTTTGAGAATACTTTTGATTTTTCTGTCGAGCCAGCTGTCTTTCTGAATGGTTAGTAATGTAACTCCAATTCCTTGAGCTGCTGCAGTTGCCCCGTGTCGCGTGCTGTGTGCCCCAAAGATTTCCGTGTTTATACTGCTGGCTCTTAGTATTAACTTGACTCATCTGCTAATGGTTTGACCGCTGTCTGGGTGATAAGGCTTTTTGTGAGTGAGTATTACATTTTCTTTGGTTTTGCTACTTGTGGTATCGATTGCATCTGCAAATGCAACGATCTATTAGCATATTTACAGTATCTGTGAATGTCGTAATTTCTGTTTTTGAACAGAAAAAATAGGTATGTTCACTAGCTGCAACTGCAATTGCAGACAGTGGAGGGTACGATCGATTGTATCTGCTAATACAACGAACTATTCACCTTTTATTGACTGGTAGCACCCTTTTTTCTTTTGTGCGTTCTATCAAAGACAATTATACTACGAATAGTAGTATAATTGTCTTTGGTTCTATGTAAGTCTCTAATAGTGTGGCTATACATAGTTCAGGTTGATTGATAAAATATGGTAATATCAAATTAGGTTGAAGCCTGTTTAAGCCACCTGCTTTCATTTTATCCGGGAATCTGATTTCAATTATGTATTCATATTTAAAAATATTATCTATTTTTACTTCCGGGTTGTGGGTGTGCCGGTGTGCCGTTATTAGTATTAAGAGTGTTACTAGCTTTAAAGTTAGATTTGTAGATTTAAGGATTCGTGAAGGTACATGCTCTTTAAGCGCTGTAGAACTGGGTAGGAATCCCAAGTATGTAATTGAGTACTTTGGATTTGGGGGTCTTATGTTAAATGTTCCATTGAGAATCCCTTTTATAACCGTTTCATATTTTATTTAATATTCAATATTGGAGAAAGTGCAAATTTGTGTGAGTTCATGGTAGAGTAGGATGACTCCGAAGACAATTGAATGTTTAGGAGCTCAATAAGTTTACAGTTTTTGGTATATATTTGTTGGTGCTTACAAAACCAGAAATTCCCCTATTTATTATAAGTATTTCCGTATTGTTTGAGGGCGCTATCTGTCAATGAATAAATAATCACTTTTATCGCTTCATTAGGTACGCTTTGTTATAGAAAGGCTCTCCTGACAATGGGGAAGTTTCATCAATTTTTTATTTTATTATTTTTTTTTATTATTGCTGATTTTGATAGCCCATGAAAAATAAGTGAACACGTATTTTTCTTTTTTCCATAAGCCAAAAAATGAGGCAGATACAACGCCTTGAGATGTGCTTATGACGTCATAATACACATGAATTGTTACATCACACCATGCATAGTATATCTATATATACAAAACTAAAAACTGGTATAGCTCTTGTAATATTCATCTTAGTGGAAATAAAAAATACGTATCGATTTCTTTTTCATTGTTCTATAGTTTGCAATAAAAAAGACTCAGTTTCATTTCTCAGGAGACTTCCTAATTTCCCTACAGCCAGGGAAATTTTCTTCCACAATGGTTGTTTCTCTCTGCAAGGAGATGTGAGTAGGTATTTTTCAGGGTAAAAGATAATAGACTATTCTGCCAGTAGGTCCCTTTTCTCTTGTATAAACCCGAAAAATGAGCATTGTTGCGCGGGAATAACTACGCTTTTTTCAGAATTTATATAAAACCTAAATCTTGTAATGTTTGTGTAATTTTATTTATACTTTTAAGCTCTCTTTTGAATTACAAATAACTAGCCATTCGACTAAGTAGAGTAAGTTTTTATACCCTTTAATTTTACATATCTTACAACTGATTTCAGTTTTGTGAAAAGATATGGAGCTGTACATAAGCCAAATGAAACACAATTAAATTGATATAATACGTTGCAAAAACGAATCTTAACAACTTTTTTGACTACTGTGCATAGGGATAAGGAAATATGCATCTTTAAGATCAGTTTTCCCCAAGAATGCGTATTTTGAAATTAATTTTTTTGCCGTCCTATGTAGTCATCTATTTTGCTAACCGGAGTGGTGTCCTATTGAAAGGCATTTTATAATCCTGTACCCACTCTATTATTGAACTGTTTACCTTTAATTTCTGCCAATTTTGAACGTATAATTCTAGTTCAGACGGTTGGCTATTATTGAAAGGGAGATCTAAGGCACTAATCCCACGAACCATAGTTGTTTCTGTAATTGATACAGTAGTTGTCTTGGCAGGATTTAGTACTCTCTTTGAGATTTAATTTTGATGGTCTGAGGACAATACAATTGGCAGCTGGTGGATACTTCTCTATCATGTATGTATGTAGTTGTGGCCTCGCAGGTATGATTTCCTCGTTTTTTTTTTTATTTTTTTTATTTTTTTTTGCCTAAACAAAGCGTGGTCTTTACTTTGTTCAGGACCATCTGGTGCTTCTGATGTTGGTAAGTCTTGATTCGGATAAGTTATTTCCTCAGCTAGCGTGAGAGGATTTTCTAATGCATTTGCAAATGCAAAAGAGTTTCCTTGGTTTTGCTACCTATTATCTCGATTGCATCTGCAAATGCAACGATCTATTAGCCTAGTTACAGCATCTGCAAATGCTACAATTTTTGTTTTTTAACAGAAAAATAGGTTCATGAATATGTTCACTACCTGCAACTGCAATTGCAGACAGTGGATACGCTAATACACCTACTGACGTGGAGGCTGTTGGGGGCCCTTCACATCTGCAAATGTGAAGGCCAATTTTAGTTAAAGTTATTCGCATCTGCAAATGCGAATTTGTAAATAGGTATTGATATTATTTATTAACATCTCCTGCAAGCAATGTTTACTCCAATTTTTTCCCTCACCGGTCAGCTCATATCAACACGAATTGTTTAAAAATAATGCGTTCCGGTATACATCGCTTCGACAAAGCGATAACATTCCGATAAATTTATGACGAGCGGCTAAATCCCGAGTTGCAATCTAAAATACTGCGCGCGATGCGACATGAATCCATGTCTACGTCCTAGCAAAATTTCTATTAATTTACCTTTTTCCCTTAATTTTGGGTTACCCTTGGGTTAGTTTTGGTTAGCGCTTGGTTAGTTCTTGTTGATTGATCCCCCGTGCAAAGCTATAATAATACCCAACTTGGGTTTTAGTCGCTCCTAAATTATGAGTCAGCTTGCCTTTGTGGCTAGTTTTTAAGGGTTAATTTCGTGACAAAAGGGCACTCTTCGACTTACTTAAAAAAATTTATTATATTTTTTTAAATTATTTATTAATGCAGTAATACCAATAATTACAGTATACATAGTCCTTAATCCTCTAGACAGTGTTTTTAACACTGGTATTGAGGATAATTGCATTTTAGTGATAATAACAGTACGATTTCCTATAAACTCTCTAGTATTGTGGCTATGAATATCCTTTGAAATTATTATGATAATATTTGACTTTTGAGTTTTATTTATTATCCTGTAGATAAGTGGATCATGATTAAATATAACTCTTAGTTTTTTGTTTTGCAATATTTGCATCAAATCGAATTGTAGATTATAGTCCCACATGTGGCCCATACGGGGATCAATTATCGAAAACGTGATAATAATACGAAGGCATTATATCCATTTGTTTCTATTTTTTATATTCCTTTATATGGTAAAAACGTTTTATTCTATGTAAAACATTAATAAATGTGCAGGCCGACCGGTATATTTCCTTAGTCAGCCTTTTGATTGTCTTATGTAACCACTTTTTGTGATTGAATTGTATTGCTTTGGTAGGATGTACGATTACGATTAGACGAGATTACTAGAGAACGATTCGAATAGCTCGTATCGTTAACTTTTGTTTATTATTTATATTCATTTCGACATAATATATTTCAATTCCGAATATATTGTTTGATTATGTGTATAATTGTGCACAGACGACAAATGTAACAATGTTTTGTCATGCCCTCGTATATAAATAACAGCTTGTTAGTAATTTTTGACTGCAACCCGTTCGCACTCTATTTTATTCTAATAATAGTTAGTTTTAGAAGTTTGAGAGTCTTTTCCATTTTAATTATATTAAGTAAAAAATTAAGGGTTACAAGTGTCATATTTATTCATAATACTAAGGTAGCTTAGTAATATACACATTATGCTTTTATACGAGAGATAGTTTCTGTTTTTATATATATAAGATAACCAGGTATTTATGTATATTTGAAATTTTGGCATATAATCTTATGTGAACTCACCCCCTGATTCGCTTCTTCCGATGAATATTGCTCCCTTTTTTCGCCTCGTTTGCGAACAAGACATGTCACTACACATACACTGTACTTGAAATACGATTTCTAGGCGTTTTTCTTCCTAAAACCAAAAGAAAGAACCGATTTACGGATTCTTGCTTGTCACCGATCGGTACAAAATTGTAATGACGCATCAAGGCGATAAGCTCGAGCGGCTAGCCAGGGTCGGCTGAATCACCATGTTTTTAGATAACTTCTTTAAAAATTGTACCGATTGGGAAAAAGTTGTATACTACAAAGTGTAATGAGGGACGGCGAAGATGCGAATGATAATTTGAATTTAACATTTCAAACAACTGAGCAGCATAATATCTAATTAATTTGTATTATAAATATTCAGGGTAGCCTTAGCCTTAGAGAAGAGCTCAGATTATAATTATTGCTAACGGTGGACCCTGACGATGACGGTATGATTATATTAGCTACAGATAATGAACTAAAGACCGGATTATATGGAACCAAAAATCATAAGACTATGCGCATATATATGCACATTTTTTTTTTATTTATGAACAACTAAATTTTGATTTTCTAAATTAACTTTTCACTAAATTGGGGAATTGAGTATCGAATAAAAATAAATTAAAGTTGTATATACTTTATTAAATCACAAATACAATTTTCATATATCAAACTTATATTAATATTAATTTGAAAAGTTATAAAACGCACTAGTTATTACGTTGTGCTTCAAAGTTTTGGACTAAAAAATTGTGGCGTCTATCACTAAGGACATGTTTGTACAAGGAAAACGATCTCTCTATATCTACTGAAGTTGAAGGGCAAAATTTTAATTTTGTAACTTTAAGGCAGGTTCAATAGCCAAATTATTTACAGTTTTTCCTGACATTAGGTTTATTACGACCTGCCTTTAAAGCTTTAACCCTGTGTTTCTATTAAACTTTCTAATTTTGCCACTACTGTTTTTTCTATTTCACCTCGAATTTGTTTAAAATTTTGTACACATGTTTCTATTATATTCATCGACTCTGATAGATTTGTACACGATTCTTCTAGTTGCAAATATTGTGTGGTAGAAAGACATAGTTACACTTAATATACATAAATTGTTGCTCCACTTTTACATTTTGAAATATTTATTCACATTTTTGATGCACTATGAATCATCAAACATTTGTGAAATTTGGTCTTTCAATTTTTAGGAATTATCTGCACAAAATATTGCTGCACGAATCCAGGTACCATATCTGGTCACGACAGGCTCAGGTGGTAATGGTACTCCGGCCAAACTGTCAAACTGCATTCTCAATGGGGCCTCTATGAAAATGTTTTTTACATTTGCTATTAGGCCATTGATCAACGGGAAGGAAGGTCTAATGATTTTCGCAACGCTATTTAATCCATGAGATAGGGAAGTTACATGAATTAATTTTTCATAAAATATTTTTAAAATCTGTTCTGCCTTTACCACATACGACGCAGCATCGAACAACAGGACAAGAATTTTATCTATAGGAACTGAATTCGGCAAAAAGGAATGTGTTAATGTTTCTTGAATAAAACGGGTAACTGTAAGCATAAACCTAACTACTCCGAGTTAGGTTTATGCTGTAAGGTTGTTTGTTTTTTCCAGTTCTTTTACAGCTGTGAGGAAAGCTTTACCAGGTTCTTCTTCTGTCAATCTTGCGATCAACTATGTAAAGACCACACGAATCAGTCGTTTCGTCGACGATAATATACATATGGTTACCTCCAATGTCGTTCTTTATTGCATCTAGCACGGTACTAAACACCTTTTCAACGACGTTTTCTTAATGCTGATTCATCTGGAACATAAAATTTTGAACATTTTTCCAGAAAAGCATTTACTTGCAGGCTGGTCAGTTTGTTTAAAGAAATATTGTAACAGCCAAGAAATTTTACATAGATTTTCATTAAAATTTGACTGACCATGGCTTTCGTTTTTAAAAGGCTGCTTCAACGTTGACAGAATGGGACCGGACTTCATCTTGTTAACCTCAGCAATGTGAGGCGGCGCGCGGCGTCTTAATGTGTTGGTCTATTTGGAATTTCTTCGAGCAGGAAACAAACATGATCGCCGTCCAAAACAAGTTCTGGATAAGGCTTAATACACGAAGTACATCGTATTTTCGACATAATCATCACTTTCGCTTTCACTTTTACTTTGTTCGGGCGTACAATACTAACTGCGGCTACGACAAACAACAACCTCAACTATACTGGTAAACTGTAACAAATGTGAACAACTAAATACTTTATAGAAGGTACAAGGTGTAGGTAAAGAAATTCTAGTTAAAACATCTGGCCGAAGAAACGTAGAGACTAATGCAATTTCTCAATAGAGGAATAGTTTATTACTTTATGTCATACCAGTACATTATTGTGTTTTTATACCTTAGATATCATTTACTTAATGGATTACTTTATGCCCGTGCGGGCATAAAGTCCACTTTATGGCCCGTGCGGGCATAAACTACACTTTAGGGACTCAAATAATTGAATTGAAGCGTAAAAAAATATGCTGGGATATGCAATAGTTCTTTGAATATGCTGCCCAAATATTAGAAGATTTATTCCTTCAAATATCCCATAATGAATCAAAAGCAAAGCTATCTATTCACTCCTAATATTACCGATATTTTAGAATCTTGTGATTGTCTGCATATTTTAATTTAAGCTTCATTTTCTCGTATTTCCCGATTTTGTACCGAAAAGTTTTATAAAACTTTTTTACAGCAAACATCACGAATTTAAAAATCTGTAATCGTTTTTTAAAGCAATTCGTTGGCTTAAATGCTAAAACTAGATTATTCAAACTGAAAATCAAAAATGACCAATATGCCATTTTTAAAAGGATCGATGCGATTTTTT
The DNA here is from genome assembly GCA_016904865.1 of Pissodes strobi. Classification (NCBI taxonomy): domain Eukaryota; kingdom Metazoa; phylum Arthropoda; class Insecta; order Coleoptera; family Curculionidae; genus Pissodes; species Pissodes strobi. The sequence continues at coordinate 18,790 of JAEQML010060806.1, read as the reverse complement.
AGTACGTTCTGATCACATTCCCTCTTTTTAATGTACGAAAGTTATTAGGTCCAGATTATTCGATTTTCCAGTAAAAAAAATATTAAGTGGTGTCGTGTGAAAACACGAAATGGCGAGAAGTATAAATTCGACTAGCTCATCCTGTATAAAGGCGTCATTTCTTAAGTATCTTCTAACGCAGTTTTTCGCCTGGATTCTCGTTAAGCAATCGGCTTCTCTAAAGGAAATAATAATCTTAATTTTTTTTTGGCATAGAAATTGATGTCGTTACATTTTCTCTGAAAAGGCCATTTTTGAAACAGGGAAGCATTTAGGGACATTTTCTCCTAGTAATGTATAAAAGGACTACTGGATCCGTCGATTACTGGCATCAGATGTGATTTAATGGATCTGGCTCATAACGAACACATAAATGATTGAACCTGGGTATACTATAGATAACAGCTTTATTGAATTTGTCATCAACATCATAATAATGAAATTATCTCAAAAATTGCACTTCACATTTTTCGCTCAAAAGGGCTGCTTTTATGCTAATGACGTAGTGCAAATATAGATATTCAACTTCGTTCAAGTATCGTTCATTTCCTATATATGAACTCTTTCGATAGTGACTAAATTCATTAAACCTATATCTGCGTTTGAAGGCACGTCGTTCCTGAACTAAAGCTGTTTTAAAATGTTAGATTAAAAAAAAATCAATTTTCCACATCCATTTATCAGACTTTTTCGTCAAAAATTATTCGAAAAATTTTACATACGGAAATAATTTCAAAAAAAAATCTAGTTGAGATTTCTAGCATTCTGCCAATTGTTTTTCGATTCTTCTTTTTCAAAAATATTTATTTTATAACCATGTTTCTTTACTTTAATTCAAACTTAAATACAATTTTTCCAAAGCAGAAGATTCATGAATTAAAAATCCTAAATATTTGACTTACGAAGAAATAAATACTTTAGCGAACAATAGTATTAAAATAAAATTAATTCAAAATGAGCTGATTTATATATATAATTTATTTGTTTTACTAATATTAATACTTTTGTAATTGCACGGGCTGGAAAATACGACTTGAGAATGCATTTGGTACATATAATTTTTCTTATTGAATAGATTTTTTTCAGCATGATGATACTTATTTAGAGACTGCGGTACCTCCTTCGTTGACCCGTGCTTTATTTTTTATGTAAGAATTATTTAGATTTATTACTAGTGCCTTATACGATGATTTATTTTTCTTTATCCAATAAGACTTCTTTTTTGTTGATACCAACCTGGTCTCTGCGGAATACTTTATTACGTACTTTATTGTAACATCTATAATACTAAAGCTGGTGGGTAACTGACATTTTTAGATTATTACGAAAAGCTTGCAGTAATTTACCAATTTATTTTATTTGCAATTTGTTCGCGACATAAAATAATTTAAATTTTAGGATTTTGGGTAATGCGCTTATGTAAAATCTTAAACTTTAAATTAATTTTTATTGCTTCTATAGGAAATAAAGGAGAAGATAGAAAGAATTACTGAACCTTTTGTTATATTTTGTTTATCTTATATAAAGTTAGAGCAATAAAAATCAATTAGTTTTTAAACATTTGAAAAGCATGATTTAAAGATGTCGGCTTTGAGATCATTTCTGGCACGCCTGTTACAAAGAAAAACCATATTTTTTAAGATGGTAAGATATACTTGTAAAAATTACCACAAAATCAATTTTAAATCTAAATATCAGAAATCAAGGAATCTGTCTTTGAAACAAGCTGATTCTAAATACTATACGAAAGAATGAATATTTAAGGTAAGTTTCGATTTATTTTATACGTATACCAAGTCCATCGGCTTTGAATGAAGCCTAAAATCGATAGATCAAAGAACAGGGAACACCAATTGGCTTTATTCAAGATAATGCAAGACATTTTGAGAGCATAATACAAGGTAGTATAAAAGTAATTTTTAGAATAATATCAACCTGATCTCCGTAAAAATATTAAGAATACCTAGGCACGGACGAATACTTTATTACGAGCTTTATTATTACATCTATAATACCAAAGAAAATGTTAGTAAAATTTTCTTTGATAATACTAAAGGTGCACAAAAGTTGGCGCGCTACTGAAATTTTTAGGTTATCACGAAAAGTTTGAACTTCTGGACACTGGTTCACTCTCTTGGAATCCTTCCTCGCTTTTTGGAGATTGTGCCGGAGATATCTGAGACCATGGAATCTATTCTGTGACGTCACTAGAAGATGCTCTAGTTACGTGAGTGTAGCCATGGGCATCAAAACATGAAGAAAACTCAGACACAAGGTAGTTAAAGAATTCCCCAGGAATGTCAACTGTTCTGTCCCAATTTACAAGAGTCTAGGGAACACGCAGGAGGAGCTCCGAAAATTTATTCCGTATTCCAGATTAAGCAAAAATAATCGAAACTAACTTTTACTAGCCAAACAAGCGCATTGAGACGAGCGCGCTACCTAAACTAACCCGAACTAACGCAAACTAACTCAAACTAACTCAAACTAACCCAGACCAACGCAAAATAACTCAAACTAACCCAAACTAACTTAAACTAACCCCAACTAACCCAAATTAACGCAAACTAACGCAAACTAACGTAAACTAACACGAACTATCGCAAACTAACCCAAATTAACCCAAACTACCCAAACTAACGGAATCTAACCCAAACTAACCGTAATTAACCAAAGTAAAGACAAGCGCGTACGCGCACTTTTCTTCCGTATTCCAGATTAAGCAAAAACAGTCGAAACTAACTTTAACTAGCCAAACAAGCGCATTGAGGCCAGCGCGCTACCCAAACTAACTGTAATTAACCAAAGTAAAGACAAGCGCGCGTGCGCGCTTGTCTTCCGTATTCCAGATTAAGCAAAAATAATCGAAACTAACTTTAACTAGCCAAACAAGCGCATTGAGACGAGCGTGCTACCGAAACTAACCCAAACTAACGCAAGCTAACCCAAATTAACTCAAACTAACCGAAACTTAATCCGCACTTAAGCCGCCCTTAACCCAAACTAAGTCAAAAAAATATAACTATGATTTTGGACGTCGCAAAATATCGGCCTCTAAATGGAGGCCCTAGCGTCGAAAATATTTTTAACGGTTTAAGGGGCGCCCGCCGAACATGCCTGCCGAACGTCAACCCCTTCGGGCGTCAAATCGCCTTTTTTCTTTCGCACAGCTTCGCCCCTAGGGGCCTCGACTTTCTAATGTCCGGATTCGGTCGTCTCATCACCGAAAACCACCGACGGCTGTTTTTCGTCGAACTTGCCCAAATACAAAGAATTTCAGATCCCAGAAAAATGAACATTTTGTGACGAACTTTACATTTTATCGAATACCTACCTTATTTGAACTCCTATCGAAAAACTGTAAAGGAACTTTTCGATGGACCTTAAAACGACGCAAGTACTGGCGTAAATCGATTTGAGATACCTCTTTTCGTTACCGAGAAAAAGGCGAAAATATGAAAATCATGTTTGGCAAATTAAAAAAAAAAAAACGAAACGTCGTACAATCAAACTGGATACGACACATCATAGTACCCGATGAGATCCATATTTTTCCCATTTAAATTTAACCTCTAACTGTTACCGTTTTTGAATTATAGCCGATTTTCTGAAACTCGATTTTTTTAAGCCATACCCCTGAAATTGTCGATTTTTTTTAAATACCCATTTTCATGACGGAATTGATTAAAGGGGTCCATTTACATGTCATTAACGTAAAAATTAAATTTTTAAAAATCCTACACGTCGTCCAAAATGGCGATTTTCCGTTTTCGAAATCGATGGGGCCCGATTACGGGAAATGGTTCGTCGGATCGAAAATCACGTGGAATACTTTTTTTTAAGTCAAATGCGTGAGGGTGCTCTTTGGTGGGTCTCGTTAGCCCATCATCAAAATTCGACCTAGTCCGGCTCCTATGGCGGAAACTATTTTTGGTAGATTCCCGCCGACGTCAGATCCGAACCCGGCATCATTGAAAACCCTCCTATGCCGAATTTAAACCCATTCGGACGTCAAATCCCCTCGGCCCTTAAATGAGCCCCTGCCGAAGGTCAACCCTTTCGGACGTCAAATCGCCCTTTTTCTTTCGAACAGCCTCGTCGCTAGGGGCGTCGACTTTCTAATGTCCTGTGTGTTCCCTAGACTCTTTATCCCAATTTGGCAGGAGACGTCTGTTATTTTGGTTAAGATTTATTGTGAAAGAGAAATACTAAAACACGAAGAAAACAGAAGTGATTTAAAATCAATAAATATTCCTTCGCCAATATGAGAAGAATTTCTGTCTCAATTTTTTTAAACAGATATTTTAAAGCAAATTGAGTAGAAAATGAATACTTATGAGTTTAGGTCAACTTGCAATACTTTTTACTATAAATATATTTCCAAGTGGAATTAATCAAGTAGGATCAAAAGAGGTTTTTAGAAAAAAGTAAGGATTGGTTCCTCCTCGCTTCTTGGAGATTGTGCCGGATATATCTGAGACCATGGAATCTATTCTGGAACGTCACTAGGAGATGCTCTAGTTACGTGAGTGTAGCCATGGGCATCAAAACATGAAGAAAACTCAGACACAAGGTAGAGATTAAGCTAAAATAATTGAAACTAACTTTAACTAGCCAAACAAGCGCATTGAGACAAGCGCGTTACCGAAACTAACCCAAACTAACGCAAGCTAACCCAAACTAACTCAAACTAACCCGAACTAACCGAAACTTAATCCGCACTTAACCCGCCCTTAACCCAAACTAACCCAAACAAATCTAATTATGATTTTGGACGTCGCAAAATATCGGCCTCTAAATGGAGGCCCTAGCGTGGAAAATATTTTTAACGGTTTAAGGGGCGCCCGCCGAACATCCCTGCCGAACGTCAACCCCTTCGGACGTCAAATCGCCTTTTTTATTTCGCACAGCTTCGCCCCTAGGGGCCTCGACTTTCTAATATCCGGATTCGGTCGTCTCATCACCGAAAACCACTGACGGCTGTTTTTCGTCGAACTTGCCTAAAGACGTGTTCTATTCCGAGCTCACGTTCCCCAATACAAAGAATTTCAGATCCCAGAAAAATGAACATTTTCTGACAAACTTTACATTTTATCGAATACCTACCTTATTTGAACTCCTATCGAAAAACTGTATAGGAACTTTTCGATGGACCTTAAAACGACGCAAGTACTGGCATAAACCGATTTGAGATGCCTCTTTTTGTCCCCGAGAAAAAGGCGAAAATATGAAAATCACGTTTGGCCAATTAGAAAAAAAACGAAACGTCGTACAATCAAACTGGATACGACACATCATAGTACCCGACGAGATCCATATTTTTCCCATTTAAATTTAACCTCCAACTGTTACCATTTTTGAATTATAGCCGATTTTCTGAAAATCTCGATTTTTTTAAGCCATACCCCTGAATTGTCGATTTTTTTTTTAAATGCACATTTTCATGACGGAATTGATTAAAGGGGTCCATTTACATGTCATTAGCGTAAAAATTAAAATTTTAAAAATCCTACATGTCGTCCAAAATGGCGATTTTCCGTTTTCAAAATCGATGGGGCCCGATTACGGGAAATGGTTCGTCGCGTCGGATCCAAAACCACGCGGAATACTTTTTTAAGTTAAATGCGTGAGGGTGCTCTAGTCCGGCTCCTATGGCGGAACCTATTTTAGGTGTGTTCCCGCCGACGTCAGATTCGAACTCGGCATCGTCGAAAACCCTCCTATCCCGAATTTGAACCCATTCGGACGTCAAATCCCCTCGGACCTTAAATGAGCCCCTAGGTCCCAAAAATGTTTTAGTTTCGTGTATAGGACCGTCCGCCGACCAAAATTGATCAAAACTATGATTTTTGACGTCGCAAAATATCGGCCCCTAAATGGAGCCCCTAGGTTCCAAAATATTTTTAACGGTGCAAGGGACGCCCGTCGAACATCCCTGCCGAACGTCAACCCTTTCGGACGTCAAATCGCCTTTTTTCTTTCGAACAGCCTCGCCGCTAGGTGCCTCGACTTTCTAATGTCCAGATTCGATCGTCTCATCACCGAAAACCCCCGACGGCTGATTTCCTTCGAACTCGGATTTGCCTAATTCTTTCGCTCGGAATTTTCGTAGCACCTCCTGTGTGTTCCCTAGACTCTTTATCCCAATTTGGCAGGAGACGTCTGTTATTTTAGTCCAGATTTATTGTGAGAGAAAAATACTAAAACACGCAGAAAACAGAAGTGATTTAAAATCAATAAATATTCCTTCGCCAATTTGAGAAGAATTTCTGTCTCAATTTTTTTTAAACAGATATTTTAAAGTAAATTGAGCAGAAAATGAATACTTATGAGTTTAGGTTGACTTGCAATACTTTTTACTATAAATATATTTCCAAGTGGAATCAATCAAATAGGATCAAAAGAGGTTTTTAGAAAAAAAAATTGGTTTACAACTGTTGCAAAATTAAAAAAAAAATGTAAAAGGACGCAAAATGTAGCGTTCAGTAAGTGTAGTGAGCGGTCGAAAGGACGGAAAACAAAACCACTCCGAGGAAATTAAACACCATAGGAGTTAACTTATGCCGTTCAAATTAGCTACATCACAGAATAATCATGTGGTACCTTATCCGCATCGAAAGTTCTCAAAACTATTAGTAACTAACCCGAGCAAGCCAAAATTTTTGAAAACAAAAGTAATGAAGATAATTTACATTTAGAGTTAAATGCTGATGAAGTATTAGCTCTAAGAGCCATGACACACACAGCGGTTTGTGACGAATCGGCTGCCGAGTCGGCGACCATGACACACACAGCTGTTTTTGCTGCGGCGCGGCGCATGCATCAGATGACGTGCCGAAGCGGCTAACAAGCAGCGACTCGTCATTCGCCGCCGTGTGTGTTTTTCCCCATTTGCAAAGTATATTATACGCGCCGAGTCGGCGTCCGACTCGCCAGCCGATTCGGCAAAAACCGCTGTGTGTGTCATGGCTCTTATAATCGTTGAATCTAATTTGTCTAAGCATCAGTACAAACATCAATCAAATGAAACCGATGGGTACATCTATTGATATTTGTACGCTGATATACCTTGAATCATCGATACTGTAGTTACCGGGCCGGTTCCAATAATAGCTTGAAAATAGGTTTAAGATTTATGATAAAAAGTTGTTATATAGCAGGAAGAAATATGAGCGATTTCGGAACAAACATCATATCACGGAATTGTTAAAATTATTGTAACAAACATGTTCATTACCTTTGATAGTTTTGAATATAACGAAAGATAAATCTAATATACTCAAAATTATCCTTAAATACATGAATTATATAGTAATTATTAAAATAGCAAGATTAATGTGTTCAGAAATTATAATACTCGAAATATTTATCAAAGGTACAAATAAATATAAACAAATACTGTTTACCCTGTCTAGTTCTCATCAATAATTTCACATCTGTTAACGCAGAAATAGTTGTTTTAGGAAATAATTCATATTTTCTTGATAAAATCGATTTAACATGAAGTAATAAAGTGTTCTAAATTGCTGAAAACATAAACTGAAGATCATGCTTACCATAGTAGTAAAACTTCAACGATATGAAATTAAAGCTGTGAAATGTGTATCATAAATATGTGAATTGTGAAATCGATATATACAGTGCGGTTCTTAACGACCCCCCCCCCCCCCCCTAACTTTCACCCGTTAATTTTTTATGTACAAAATTTGGATGTGTGAATAGAAAGCTTTTAACGCAAAAATGGCAGTTCAAACTATTAAAATGGCTAATAGGTGCGTCTTGAAAAACGAAATCAAATAAAAAAGGGGTTTTGTGATGCATGATTTTAAAGGTTCCATCGAGAATTTTACGATCCCAGAATATGATGTCCCTATTCACATCCAAAACAAAATGGTGGCAATTGAAAAATTGCATACTTATTATCTTTAACACTTTATTTCTTTTATCGTCTTAGATAAATAAATGCAAATCGTGTAGTGGGAGTAAAACAAATATACTTTCTTGCTTATTTCATGGTGCTTAAATTCAAACAGGCGAATGGAAGCCATCTTGAAAAAAACTATCTGCTGTTTGCTGTTTCGTGAAGAATAACCCCTAGGACTTATGAGATATGTATTCCTGGATGCTCTGGTAATACTTACCACATTATACTCAACCTGAAGCCAGTAGATTCTCAACTTGTTTAAAACCTCCTGAGTGTTCTATCCATCTCTCCCAACTACCTATCTGAGCTACGCAACCCGAAACAATATTGCGACAACATTGAAACCGGCGTTTTTTAGTAAGACCGGGATGAAATAAAAAATAGATTGTGTTATTGCCAGGAGGTGCAGGGTATTTATTTTGAACATATTTTGCTCTAATGAGACTTGACAGCGCTGTCAAGAAGTCAACGGACAACATTTTATCAAGTAAGAACATTCCTACATATCAAAGTTTTTTTTACTCTCATAAAAATCGGTTCTCTTTAGAACCACAGGAACTAAAGAAAGAAATTAAATTAGTTAGTAGAAGTTTTTATTAGACTTTTATGATATGTTTAAAAAATGCTTACACATGTTTTAGCCACTTTCTTTACGCAATTAAAATTTGGACTTTGGCGTTTTTCCTATATCTGACAAACAGCGACACCAAATATCAACAAACTATATATACATTTAAATCAGGAAGAGAAGGTCTGTTGTTATACAAATTATTACATTTAAAAAATATATTTTGGTGTTATATCTTTGCTTTGTTATCTTCGTTTATTTATTTTTATATTGTAAGAAAATACAAAAAAAAAATACTTTAATTGTAGTATAAACAGTTTTTCTATAACTGTCTTACAATAAACCCCGTAGGAAGGTGGCAAAATATAAATGAAAATCCTTGTACGTCGATATACAAAAAATTTCGTCTGGCAGTTTAATCTTTTTAAATAGAATTATAGATATGTTCTATATAATATATTAGGCATATGTCATACTTCATTGCAAATTGAAAAAATACATGAAAATTGTTTTTTGTGATATCAAACTCTACACATTGTATTAAATATTTTTTAATAGGCTTAGTTTGAATTACATGTTTATAATTCCAGTTTTATTTTAATATTCCACTTACCCTTATCGCTCGTGGAATTTCAGGAAAATTAAAAATAAAATTGTGTCGAGGTTAGAGGTTGAAATTGTTGTTAGCAAGGCTATAACCTAAATACCAATGAAATATTTGAATATTACAGTTAACTTAGTCCCTAATGAAATATTGTTTTCTGCATTTGACGTTGTGAAACTATGCCTAATATCCTAATGCATAAAGTTAAAGTATTCCTGCCATTGCATTGTTTCGTTTGCACATAAATTCAATCTTACTGCAATGGGCATTAATTGCTTCACTCTCTGAAATTTACGATATCTGTAAAGTTTTGGGCTTGTCTTTACGATTGTACAAAAATAGTCGGTCGTATTTTCTCTGGGAGCAAAACTACGATGTCTTTTATACCGAATTCATTTGAACAAATGACGCGAGTATAGGTGTACAAACACTAAACTTTAAAATTTAGCCATGTTTTGTTGAATTTACTTTCGAGCAGAGCCTTTATTATTCTTCTGATAAGAAAAAATGTAAAAATAATATTCTCCATATTATGCAGGACGTTTGTAAAAAGTTGTAGATAGAGCATATTATTATTTTTGAAATGAAAACGTCTTTAGGCTTGTTCAGTACACTTTTTCCGGGGTAGTGAATGACCCGTCATGCTCGACTATGTCACGCTCAGTCGGGTATTTGCGTTTAGCATACTTTACATGGGTAGTGAATGAGACTGAGCCGTAACGCTTATTACGATAATTTACGTAAATAATTTTTTTCTCAAAAACGGCTTAGAGTGGAGTTTTCGAATTTGGCACGTTTTTAGGCAACATTTAGGGACAACCAATGGTCAATAATTATTTTTAGTGATCCGATTTTCCATTTCCGAGTTATTACGTCGACCGTACGATTTTTCAAAATTTTGCTTTGATGCACGATATCTATCGAAATAATTAATTAATCTTGATGAAATTTTCTGGACACATTCTATTTAACGATCTTCCTAATCCTACTGAAATTGGCTAGGATCGGAAAATATCAAGTGTTTTTTGGGCGCGTATATTTTTATAAAAAGACGTCACTTTGAGCCGTTCTAGCGCCGAAAAAATGGCGGGGAACAAATCAAAACTGAGAGACAATTTGATAGGAAATGTCCAGGAGAAAGGCTCCCTAAATGTATTGTATATGTCTTCCGATGACACATTGGGAACCTATCTGAAGTAAAAAGGGGTCTTTACAAATTAGGGCTGCTTATTTATTCTAAGGAAAGCTCCCTTGATGTTTTATAGTTGAAACGTGGGAAAAAGGGTATCGCTAGTTTATTAGCGTAGGCCAAGAAAACAGGAAATGAATAAAGTCTGTAGGCTAGAATTTTACTACAAGATATTCTGTTTGGCTATTCTGAACGTGCCTTTTAGGTATTATTAATTTATTATTAAGATGAATTTAATCGTTTTGGGTTTATTGGGATGTATCCCATCTAAGGTTAGGTAGGTACCTAACAGCTTCCGGAAAATGGACTTTTGAGGGAAAATGCAAACACATCGAATGAATCGATAATTTTTTTATAAAAAAGCTGATCATTTGACGCGGAAAACCGTACAAGAAGATACTTCACAAAGGATGATGTCTTTTATACAGGGTAGGCTAGTTAAATTTAAATTTCACACGTCACCACATAATATTTTATCATTAATAAACCGTATAATCTAGAGCAAACAAACCTTCGTTTATTAAAGATAGATTACGAGTGGCGTGTCAACCAACGCATAGCTATTTTGAAAAAAAAACAATCGCAGATTCATAAGCTTCGATGCCTCTGCTATAAAAAAGTTCTACAAGAATTTTTTGTGCGAGATTGGGAAATATGAAAAAATCGAGGTTAAAGTGAAAGATGCAGAAATTCGGATATATGGAATTTTGGCAATTTAGGAGAACAAATTGATAGCTTTACCACGGTATAAATAAGTATACGGTAGGTTCACTTCACGTTTGGCGAAGGGGCGAATCCAGATCAATCTGGTTCGTGGCCCACTATGGCCCTGCTACGAGGGACAGAGAGTGTGCAAACGCCCTGAGATTATGTACTGTCGCATCGCGTTGTCTAATAATAACCGAGGAAAGCGCATCACCGAATACTTTTTAAATCTATCCGGAACGTTGGGCTCGACAGACAGCTCGCTGCTGCAAGTATGCGGCGGCTTTTGCGTTTGATGTAAAAGCATGAAAACGATTTTGCTGAGTGGGTCTACTCGATATCGTTTGTACTCTGGCTTTACTTTTAACGCATGTCGGGCGAATTATTCAAACCAATATGAGTTTTAGTATTTCTACATGTCATTAACGTTAAAGGTGCATAATTCGGGATCGGAATAGCTGAACATTTCCTGGCGATTAGGAGCAATTTCTATCGATTTTATGATAGATTTTTCAGGTAAAATTTCAAATTTTCAATTTTTTTTTGCCTTTTACTCCTCCACTTCATTTGTACGCTTCGGCTCTGATACCAGGGTGTAAACAGCACAAGTGCTAGTTTAGTGACCCCAACTGTAGTGTATCAGGAAAACACTCGGTATTTCATAAATAAGATCGCGAAGGCAACCCGACTAGTTCGAGGTCTAGACGAACTAGTCGATACTACACACGGGTGACAAGGTTAGGTCAACCTTGTTGAACCGACATTGTTATTGAAACATTATATACATAATATGAACCTACATCAACCCGATATATATATAGAGAGAATACAAGACTGACGAACGCAACTGATATGCGTACGTAGATTATAAGAATATACACTATGTAGCGTTACTATCTTATATATTCTTTGCTAGAGTTAATACAGAACTCTATAGTTACCTGGAGTATTATTCTATAAATAAAAGTTCTACACAACGAAGCTGAAAAACAGTAGACGTTTTGAGGATCAAATGTGCCCCCGTTGGTTAGCAGGAAAAGTCTAAAAATTAAAATGGTTAGTAAATGTAATTAAACAATTAAAAACTCGTGCACTTTCTCAAGTTACGAGTTGACTTTGAGAAGATGACAAGACTGATGTCATATCGTGTAATTACTAGACTGTCAGGTCAGTATTATATTAAGGTGTTTTTAGGTAATTAATTGATACCTTTTTGAGGTGCTATATATATCTACAATTTGGTATTATGTATTTAGGAAGAATTCAGTGGTTTTTGTTTGAAGGTTTAGTTAATTTTTAAATGGCATTAATAAAATTAACAGAAGCTGAAGCAAGGCATTCATCTTTATTTAATAACATTAAAGCATTTTCTTTAATTTTATGTCTTTGATAGCAATCGAAACGTCGACTGCTTTTCCAGTTCTAGTAGGTTTTTCAGCTTCGTTGGGGTCACTAAAATAGCATTTGTGCTGTTTACACCATGGAGCCAGAGCCGAAGCGGCCTTATTAAAAAAAAAAGGTTGAAATTAGGGGGAAACAGGTGTCCTGGCAGGGTGTTCCATAATAATGCAGTGCGCCAGACAAAGGAGCCCTTGTAAAGCGACGTTCTAGGTGTTTCCAGTTGTACAGCGAATGGGTGCGCTCTATCGGTCTGCCGTGACTGTCTGACAGGCGCTACTGGGGGCGGGACGATGCTGGCCAAATACTCGGAACATCTGCCCTGCAAATATCAATAAAACAGGGAATTGGCCACATGTCTGCGGTATTCCAGACTGTTCAGATCCCGGGTCAACTCCGGGTCACCGTCGAGACACACAGCTCTCTTTTGAATGGAGTTCTGTTTAGCAGCTTTAAGGTGTTCTTATTTGCGCTGTAGTTGACTATTGTTCTTGACTTCATAGGTAAATTTAATGGTGGTGCAACGGTTGTTTAGTTTTATTACAAGTAGCAGTTTTTGTGTCGAAAATCGCAAAAATATCATCCACATACCTGTACCATATCCTTGGAAAACATTTGAACTCCTGACTGATTTCATTTTCCAATTTACTCATGAAAAGATTAGCTAAGAACGGTGATAAACAGTTTCCCATGGCCGTGTTTTCAATTTGTTGGTAGTAGCTATTTCTATATCGAAAATAACTTTAATCCATGCAATGTTTGATAAAAGTTAAATATTATTGATTGATTTCGTTATCAAAATTATTCATCTCAAGTAATTCACCAAGGTCTGTGGTATTAGGGCACTAGGGAACCATGAGCTAACATTAAACAAGATTAAAATTTCACCTTCATTAAGATTCGTACTTTTATTTTGTGTATGAAATGTAAGGAATTCAATACTCCTGAATTCTGTTGTGTGATAGGTAAATTCTCAAACTGATTTTCTAGCCACTTGGATATATTATAAGTAGGTGATCTTATTGCCGAGACTAAGTGATTAGCAAACCAGTTTGAGAATTTACCTATAAAATAACCGAATTCGGGAGTACTAAATTCCTTAGATTTCATAAACAAAATTAAAGGTACGATATCTTAATGAAGGTTAAATTAATATCGTCTGATGTTAGCTCAGTTCCCTAGTGTACTAATCCCACAGGTCGTCGTTAATCTCTCAAAGTGACGTATCTAACAAAAATTGGTTTTTGAGATAAGACTAAAAATTGACTTCTTTTTTGATGATGTTTAATCTCACAAACAGGCGTAACTCGGTATAATTTAGTTTTCAAGTAATGATGCCAATATTTTATATCGTATCTCATAATGTCTGCGATTATGTTCACACAAAGAGACTTAACTTGACTTACGACACTTTGTGAGAATATAATTTAAAAAATCTTCCGGCGTAACTCGAGTTACATCACTTTGTGAGATTATATTTTTAAAATTGTTACCTGTACATGGAAGACGTATCTCATTTTATACCGGTCAAGACTTGTAAACCGCATACGATGCATTTAATATAGACGTCATTACATCGCGCAGTTGTTAGTTAGAAATCGTCGCACAAGGCGGCACAAAAAATGTTGTTTCGCCCAAAGAACTTGTTTTTCGGATAAGTCTTATGGTAGGAACTCAAGTAAAAATGTAATACGGCAATTTGTGGTACAGGGGCAAAGTAATAGCGACAGAATTGGATTCGGGTACTGAGAAATCATATTCATCAGACGACATACCGTTAAGTGAAATAAAAAGGAAGTTGTTTGATAAACAAAGCAGTGGCTCTCTCAATAGTATACCGGAATCAAGGCTAGTGTCCCAGTTAGTGCTCTGGATCATTCCGAAGCTCGAGAAGGATCAATATGCGATAATTACGAGGAATTTTACGATTCTGATGCAGATCCTCCCTATACTGCGACATGCGAAGTAAATCGCTGTAAAATTGAGGTGTGGAGTTCTTGTGAGCGATGTTTAATTTTATTATGTTCATAGACAATCCATGTATGTATAACTTTTTTTTTAAATACTCTAAGCATTTCAGAATGGGTAGTAAGGACTGCAATAGAAAAAGTAGACGAAATTGGTGTTGTTGAATTAGATAAAAGAGGTGGTCGTAAATCTCAGACAGTAATCGCCAGAGATAGAATTGTACGTAATGAAATCGAGAAACATATAGACAGATTTCCACGTATGGAATCTCATTACTGTAGGACCAGTACCAGTAGGGAATACTTACACCCAGATCTGTCTGTTGCCAGAATGTATTACTTGTATCTACAGCAATTATCAGGGGCCTATAACACAAATGCTACAAGTCCAACAATTGTGGAAATAAATTATACAAGTGTAGATTTTCTGTAATATAAAGTAAGTTGTAGTTACTAGCGGGGCACTGGTAATTACGGACCTTTTTGTATACTTGTAGTTTGTTTCCATAACACAACAACCACACTGGCTGTTCAGTTGTGTTACGGAAATGTCAACAATTGTAAACAATTTTCTACTTATCTTGAAAGCTGGGTTGATTCAATGTAGTTAAGTCTTTCACCGTGAACGTATAATTTTACTGTCGATATGTGGTCAAGTGATTCCTATAGTGACAACCAAAATCTAGACAAAAATGCTCGTGCAGTGTATCGGTATCGGGAGAGAATAAACCTTGACATGCTGAGAGACGGAAAACTTGTGGAAAGGTTCAGCCTCAATCGAGAACCATGTGAAAGCCTTCTTCAAGATATAGGCCCAGCAATGACGTATCAAACGATTCGATGGTAAGGCTTGTCACCATTACAGAAACTACTTAGTGCTCTGCAATGGTTTGGAGACGGAGAGCAATACCATGGGGTATGTGACATGCATGGAGTGTCAAAAATTACCGGGAAAATTACCGTCTGCAGATGTGTTCACGATGTTATTGCTACCGTAAACGAAATGAAATATGATGCAGTGATTCGTTTGCCCGACAATACAGTGCACGGGACAGAACGCTTTCATAATCTGGCGGGATTTCCAGAAGTTTGTGGAGCTGTAGATGGAACCCTCATAAATAACAATGCCCCCAGGAATAACGAACCCGCTTACGTCGACGGCCATGAGAAGCATTCAATCAATTGCATGGCTGTGTGTGGGCCTGACTTAAAATTTTATTATGTAAGTGCAAATTGGCCCGGAAGCTTGCACAATGCATGATTACTTTGTAACAGTTCTTTGTTGCGTAGAATGAGAAACGGTTGGAGACCTCATGGAAATGCTATGATTCTTGGAGATTCGGCATATCCCTTACGCGAATGGTTAATTCCACCAACTTATGACGTTCCGATGAACCCAACTCAGACCACTTTCAACAGAGCTCATAGAAGCACTATAGAAAATGGCTTCAGCCTATTGAAAGAAAAAGTACATGCTTGAACCATTTACGGGTTGATCCAGTCTTTGCCGCAAACATTTTTAAATGTTGTGCGCTTGTAAGAACGATAATGTACAAGTGTAGAATATTTCACTAGTAGCTACAAGTGTATGAAATATTATTGTGTTAGTTTGGGTTACTTGTAGGTACAAGCCATTTACTTGTAACTTGTAGACTTGTTACAATTGTAAGCATTGTGTTGGGCCCTGAAGGCGATCCCAAGCTCAGCTTTTCTACATACCAAAGAGTTTTTCGATCAAAAGAACTATCGTTTCACACACCGAAAAAAGACCAGTGCTCGATATGTGCAATGTTTAAAAATGGTGATGTTAAAACTACATTGGAGCAGAAATTCCAAAAACACGAAGCAGAAAAAAGGCAGTTATTAAAATAAAAGAGAAGAGCAAAATAAAAGGTTGTGAAGACTCTACGTTTCTCTGCGCATCATTTGACTTACAACAAGTAGTTAATTTGCCAGTTTCTAATGAAAGTGCGGTATTTTACAAACGACGTTTATCAGTGTTTAATTTTACATTTTACAACATCTCAAATAAGGACTGCTTTTGTTATATTTGGACTGAGTGTGCAAGTAAGAGTGGCTCATCAGAAATTAGTACGTGTGTGTTTAGAGCCCTACAAAATTATGACTAAGAGGGATTAAAGAAGTTTCATTGTACAGCGATGGTTGCAGTGGCCAAAATAAAAATAGCATTATGGCCACCATGTTGTTTGTTGCACACGGTTTTGCATAGTCTAAATATAGAAACCATTACTTTAAGATATTTTGAGACTTTTAACGGTCAGAATGAGGGCGATTCCGCACATAGTGCTATCTCTAATGCAATTTCTCACGCTGGCAATATTTTTCTGCCCTCCCAGTTGCATACTATTTTTAAACTGGCAAGACGTATACATCCATATTACGTATATCCTCTTGAACATAACAACTTTTTGGATTTCAAGAGTCTTTCAAAAGATCTAAGAATTCTTTCCATAAAAATTGATGAAACTGGTATGCCTATTAAATGGATAGATAGGCATCAAAAAATAGCCCTCAACAGTTACTCTTTAAAAATAGCCATCTCGAAGACACCTACAAGGCACTGTCACTAAAGCGCCTTAACACAGATTTTCGGACAATGTCTCCTCAACAGCTGAACTCTGGACCAATTAAACTATCCGAAGATAAGTACTCAGATCTGCAGTCCTTGTGCACTGGAGAGGCGCCAGTGATAAGACTCGAAGAACACAAAACTTTCTATCGTCCATTGCCTCATTAAATCTATGTTTTGTCAAATAAATAATAATAATAAGTTACAGGATTGTTAATTTGTTTTCTTTATGTTGCTTACTTTATTTTAACAATGTTCGTAGGAACCAAAATTTATTTTTGTAAAACAGAGTTTATTTTTTGGTTAAAAGTTTCTTATTGACTATTTATTTTTATTGATCTGTTTAACTTTATTGTTTATTATTTTATTTTATCAGTAAACATTACGGTTAAGTTTAACTTCACCAGTGTGTATTAATAATTTAGTCTACATTTCTTGTTTTGTGTTTATTTGAAGTTGTTACTGTCTTACTTTTTAATCTTTTTAAAGGAAAATAAAATTTTATTTTCTTTTGTCTTTTGTTGCCTATTAGCATAGTGGTTAAAATAAACCTAATAAAATACGTACAACCTTATGAATTGGTCTTATTTGTCAACCCTAATCTATTTTTAATCTTAAATTTAATAGACGTATGTCAACACAATCCTGATTATTTAGTCTCACAAATGGTCGTATCCGACTTTTTTTTCGAAAATCTCAGAAATTTTTGTTTAATTTGCACTGTTGTCTTTCAAAGTTAAATGGCAGGAGTTTTTTTAATTACAATTTATTTAAAAAAGTGTGGATCATTTTCAATTTCTTACTCTTTTATTAGATCAAAAATAATCAAAAAAACTTTAAATCGCTCTCCTGAAAATTATGAAAATATGAGTTACGTCAGTTTCAGAGATTAACGACGAGGTGAGTTACTTGAGATGAATAGTTTTGATAATGAAATCAAACAAGAATATTTAACTTTAATCAAACATTACATGGATCAAAATTACTTTCAATATAAAAATAACTATTACCAACAACTTGAAGGCACCGCAATGGGTAACAACTGTTTATCATCGTTCTTAGCTAATCCTTTCATGAGTAAATTTTGAAATGAAATCAGTCAAGAGTCGAATATTTTCCAAGAGTATGGTACAGGTATGTGGATGATATTTTCGCAATTTTCGCCACAAAAACCGCTAATATCGAAAATTTTGTAATCAAACTAAACAATTGTTGCCCCACCATTAAATTTACTTATGAAGTCGAGAACAGTGGCCAACTATCATTTTTTGATACTTTAGTGATTAGAAACGATAATAACACATTAGAATTTGATATTTATAGAAAAAGTACTGCCACTAACCGATATATCCCTAATAACTCGTTCCACTGCGTTCAACACAAAATGGCCAGCTTTAATTCTTTAGTATACCGTATGGTTAATTTTCGCTGCAGATATGTTTCCAAACTATATAATCCTCCGTATACTAGAGGACTTCAAAAAGTGTTTAAGAGCATTCTCCATAAAGTTATCATAACAAATTAATTTAACCTTAAGATATTATTAGGTGGTCCATCGAAAAAATTGAAACAATCGGAAAAAATTGGTTGCATGAACTATAACTGAAAATATGTCTGGCAAATTAGATAATCTATACAAACGAGATTTAATGAACACGTAGCTTCTTTAAAGTATGGTAGGATAAAAAAAATAAGTGTCGCCGAACATGCTTTTGAGGACAATCACAGAATAACGATTACAACTTTTAAATGAATACGTAGTACGTCTGACAAGAGATTGCTAGATGCATATGAAAGTATGAAAAT